>CCAG010009437.1:0-10458 GCA_001077435.1 Glossina morsitans morsitans
ATAATAATAATAATAATAATAATACCAAATTTATATAATAATAATAATACTTATTAATTTTATCTGGACGAAAATGCACGGTAGGCGAGTAAATGCTTTTTTTGCGAATTTACCGGCAAATCGTTTATGGATATTAAAGACTGGTGCTAATGAGCTGATATCTTCTTAAAGTCGATTATTTTATATTATCCTTATGTTTCCCGTCTTCATCATATATTCGGATTTCATAGTTCCTTTTCCCCGCATCATTTAAAATGAATTTTTAAAAATATTTATTAGACGAAAACTTTATTATAAATTAAAAACACTATCCATAAAACTATTAGAGATTTTTAGATTTTGGTTCACTTCTTTAAAGTAGCTCAGATATACATTACAACAAAACCGTTGCTTAACAAGCTAAGAAAAGAGAACGACTTCAATCTAGTTAACTAAGGGCCTTTTGGGAGATGTTTCCTTTGTGTTTTAAGAATCTTAGAACTACATTTACCTCGATATATATTATAGATCAAAAGTTTTTGCTGACAAGTCGGATATTTGTATTCGCAACTTAAAATAAATTTTGTAAATGCAAAGCTTGACGATTGGGGACCCGATTAATGAAGCACTTCACATGTTTTCACTTATACAATGAACATACTCTTAAGTGGATCACCTCCATTTTCAAATTCGGTCTGTGATTAAAGGTGAAGGTCTAAGTATTCGAATCTGACAATTATATAATGAACATATTCTTGAATGGGTCACCTTCATATTCAAATTCGATTTGTGATTAAAGACGAAGATCTGCGGTTAAGTGTTGGATTTCTGTTATAATTTCCAAAAAGGTGAACATTTTAACAATGAACAACAGTGTGCGGACGGACAGACAAGCAGAGCTAACTCGTTTTTGAAGTTTACGCATTTTCAGAACGTAAGCATGTATTGTTTAGAAATTTCTTGAAAAAATGGAAACCCAGATCCATCATTGGTTCATTCCTTATCAGTGCGACCAATTGGCATTGGATTGACATCTCATAGCTACGGTGAATGGTTAGTCGGGAAAGACATAGCAGTTGTCGATTGGGGCAGTAACCAACCAAACTGCGGCTACGCCTTATGTCTTATTATCTTTCCCAACTCATTTCTGTCTATGACTGTGCTTCACACCTAGGGAATAAGCCCACCGACCATTCATACTAAAAACAAGTGGAAACATAGACTCTTTAAAGTTTCTCAAGTCAAATTTTTAAGCGCAAGTCTTAACATTTTATACCAGGATCTCCAACAGAAAGGTTGCAGGCGAGAGTAAGCACGCTCAAAATTTGATGCAGATCAAAGTTGTTAAGCGATATTTTTGGGGTAACAAGTAACTAAAGCCTACGCTTACACATGAATAATACATATATAACGCATCATTCATTGATGAATCAATTCTATTTTTATATATATATTACCAACCTTCAAACGAAATGTGTGAACATTTCATTATATTTGGACCATTGGCTTAGAAGTTTCGCGTTCTCCGGTAACGTTATACACGAAGTTAAGATTTTTGCATTGTTTTACAGAAACAAAAGTAGCGTCTAAAATTTAAAAATTCATGGATGAATTCAATCAATTCAGTAGCGGCAATATGTATATGTCTTCCTTCACACTAATTGAATGATGTTATTTTACTTTATAAAGTGTTTGTGGAATTAGTACAAAAATTTTGAAAGCTTAAAAGAAATCATGAAATTACTGCAAAATTTCCCAAAATGTCTGGCCCACACATAAAGCAGAAGGGCAGAGCTAGTTAGTACAATAAAGTTTAACAATAACAGCAACCGTGAAACCTAACCAGTAAATAATCAAAGATTTGCATTGTTATGAATAAAACAGCAAAAAAAAAAAAAAAAAACCAAAACTAAACGAATTGTGATGAATGATTATTACAACAAAACGTTTGTTTGTTTTTACCGTGGTTGCTATTGTTTTTGTTGTTGGTGTTGTTTAACTTACGACAATACATATTAATGCAATAATAATAATCATAAAAACAGTAATAAACTTGCAAGCGGCAATGTTTTTTGCTGACAACAACATCACCAGACAGTTGGACAGGAACATGAGTCCATCATAGTGTAGGAAAGAAAACGATAAATAAAAATCAACAAGACTGACAACAACAACAATAATAATAATAATAATAATAACAGTCACATACACACGCACATAAGCAGTCTTAAAGGCATGCATACAAATATCAAAATATTGCAAGCAAAACGTATACGCAAACGCATACGCAACACAAGCAAACATATTTATATGTTTATGATTTATGAAGATCACCAACATCAACAGGAACAACCATCAACAATGACAACAACAATAAGAATAATAAGAAAGATAATAACATACAACGCACACGGTTTTTAGGACAAGACTAACAACAGTCAATACAAGTTATGCCGTAGCATTTAAAAAGAAGAGGAAAAAAGAAACAAACTAAGGTGATATACAAAGAATTTTATCCCCATAACTGCACAGATTGTTGTTATTTTTCGTGTTGTATCCCATTACGTTTTCGTTATTTTTTTTTTATTTTCCCTTTTTTTAGCTGATCCGTATGACAATCTTTGTTTTATGTGGAATGAATTGTCAACATTTCACAATTAATAATGTTTGAAAGAGTTAGCGGGTGTTTTTATTCGTTAGTCCATTTGATTGTGTCATATTTATGCGATGCGACCGTCCATCTAAGCGATAATTCACTTACGAGCCTATGTATGTCTTTTTAAAGGATTGCCTTGATACGAACGAAATCGGAGTCTGTGCATTTGCAATCGTTTGTCCGGGGCAGCTAACGTTAACGTTATGCCGTCGTGTGTGCCAAAGATTCTGTCATAATACTTGTTCATATCTTGTTTGTGAACATGTTTTAGATCGTGTACAAAATAATTTTTAATAATATATTATATAGCATAGGGCAGTGGGATATAAATATACACGTACGTCTGCGCAAAGAGGCACCAACAGATATTAAGAGCCAGAATGGAGACATATGCAGCTCTTCAAAGCTGCAAGGTATGTAAGGTAACTGTTGTGCAAGAGTTTCATTTTTTGAAGTCCTTATAATAAGCTATTTAGCTATACGAACGCAACATTTACATATGCCGATGTTATGTTATGTTATGGTTTCAATATGACGACTGTATGCACTAACCTATACTAAGGATAGGAGTGCAATTTACGAGTTGCGATGGTAACTTGTAGGATAAATGCTTTTAATTCCGACCCAATCAGTCCACAAAAACTTTGTTCTCAGCAAAAATAAAAAAAAAAGAAAATGTTTCAGTCCTTGAACTATTCTCCAGATCGTTTTGAGTAAATGATATCAGATAACGGAGGTCTCCTGCTGTTCTTATTTATCCCAAAATTGCCCCCCACCATCATAATCGTCGGGAGTTCAGTTTTTGGAAACGGCGAGTACTCGATAATACCGATTAAATAGTAGAGCACTCTCATATCTTATTTATTCCTTGTTTCGAACTTTTTTTGCTAGATGTGCAGTTTTCGCCTATAGGAGCGTAATCAACAACTTTTAATTGACGCTAACGCAAATGCGAAAACGAAAAAAATGGAATTGTAAAAAAATTGTAAAAATACTAGTAAAGTTCGTCGTTCTTTACGTTGAAACATAAAAACATAAGTAGAAGCTAAAGCAAATATCCTAATGTTGTTTCATATCAAGCGGACGGAGATACGCCTACAATCCTTACAAATGGCCCTCTATGTATTTTCTATTTACTGCCTATCACGACTCGCAAAACGACTCAAACAACATAGCAGCATAGCAACAAGAAGGATAAATATATAAGGCATTGTATGTATGTTCGATATCTTCCAATTATTCAGAATTTTTCTCACTGCACACGAAGTGAAAGAAGATTTTGTAAAACTAGCTGACGATGAGTGCCTTAATTTGTCATGACTATCATCTTTAGTTGAAGTATAGTATGATCACCAGTCGTTAAAGCTGATCGTTGTGACTTTCGTTTTCGAACTTTCAGCTAAGGTGTGTTCGCATTCTCACTATAATATATGTTGCAGGCTTCTATTGGTGTTTCTTGTATGTTTTCATTCTATATACTTATTTTTTCAAATGAACGAAATTATTAAATTATGTCATAAATGAAAACCTTAAAAAGCTAAACCAATTTGTGTTATGTGGCAACGGAAAACAGAAAAGTTTTGCAAACCAGCAGCAGAGATCTTTCACGAACGTTCACTAGATGCTCATTGTAGTTGCTGTATCTGACAATAAATTGACTGACAATCGGGAGTTATAATAAACTTGATCTTAAGTTCTTTGTTAATATTACTATCAACTGTATATACAACCACAATTGATTTAATGACAATACCAACAACAACAACAGTAAAATTGTAAAAAAGAGGAGAAAAAAATAAAGTTGGCAAAAAGAAACTAGAAACGCTAAAACTTATGACATGACAGTTAAGGCATAAATGCACACGCATATACAGACTGTTTTCGGTTTGACGATGAAAAACGCCCGTAAAGCGATATTAATTGTTTAGCCTTATGTTTATAATGCACGTAAACGTAAGCGTATACTCGCTTACTTATCTGCTTAGTTGCATATGTATTTGATAGTATCTGTAGTGAAATTGTTTAGAGTTATATCAAAGTGGTCCACTCTGTGTACTACTTTATATGCACAGAGTATTATGTCGCAAGTGTACGACGATGTTTGTTGGTTACATTTTACTTACATCAGTATAAGTTAAGATGAATGAGTAGTAAGTAATATTTATATCGTACGGGTTTTGTATGGATTTCATAAGGCATTTACACATATGTGTGTATGCATTTATTTACGCATATATACATATATATACAATTGTCTGCTTATAAACGCATAAACATATGTTTGACAACATGTCATGTTGTGATTATTTTGTAATGACACAAATTGACAATCTGTTTAGTTTTAAGAGGCACAACAACATTATTAAATTACAATACTTATAATAAAGCAACAATAACAACATAACCATAACAATTACGACAAGAACAATAATAACAACAACGACGGGCGTAACTAACAGAATGTCAGTTGATTAAATACATTTACGCAGTTTTTCTTTACGTTTTGCAATAAATTTAAAATAATCAATATTCTAAAAGGAGAAGAAAAAATGATTGAGAAAACTGCTGTCACTAACCGGAAATATATAATACAACAACGACGATTAAATGATTTGCTGTCGCCTTTACGATAATAATATTCAAAAAGTTTTTTTTTTTTTTTGATAAGCAATTAAATGCAAAAACAATTATTTTCCTTAATTTGCATAAAATTTTGATGAATGAATAATGCCATCAATGAATTTTGTGAAATAACTGTTTATGTAAAATATTTTCAAAATTAATTGCTATCCACGCTCTTTCATTATAAGTTTCACGATAATTTTTTTTTAGTAATTATTTGAGTTCATTTTATTCGCACAATATATTAGTTAAATTTATTTATTTTTGCAAACGAGCGCGTTAACCGCTTATTCCAAAAATTCAAAACGGATTCTTGTCAAAGAATAGCAAGTTAACTTGCATGATTTTTAAATTACTGGAAAAACTCATAATATAGTGAAACTGAGCTGGCTTACTATAAATATACTCCATCTTAACACACATGTGGATTTTGGGGTTGATGGCTAAGAACTTAGGCTTATGGAGTGAAGTACACGGGTAACTGTGGATTGTTAGCAAAGTTTTTAAGGCAAAGGATTGCAATTAGTAACGAAAAACGATTCACGCCGAGCTCTTAACACGTTCCCTGCAACGTGTACCGTTTTCAGTACATACAAAAACGCGTTTGTGGGTCAAGTTCGGAGTTTTAGCTTAAAATATCGAAATCAAACAATTTTGTTCACTGTTGTTATGTTATGTAATGTTGTTGTTGTTGTTTGCACCACCGTTTGAAAAGGTCGCCGATAAAGGCACACGCAGCTTGGTGACAAGTTATCCGGGCATATTTCATATTACAATGAATTAATTAGCTCTTTGCTTTCGCAGTTTTATTTAATTTAAAAAATGTTAGTTTGATTGAATGTTTGAATTATTATCAAAAAATGAAAGTTGAAAAGTTATTGGAGTTTTCTTTTTTTTTTTTATATACATCTGATGTACTCGGAACTTGCTAATGACACCGCTACAAATGATGGTAGTAAAAAACTGTGAAGGATTGTGATAATTAAATTCGCGCGGTATATAGCGAAGAGGGTGACATCATTTTGCAACGGTTGTCCTAATGCAACATATTTATCCATTCCTTGCTTCAACAAAAGTCATCACTATATGAAAACATATATGACATTTGCATGCTTGTTTCATTTCATTGTGTGCGTTAGATTAGATGTAGTATGAAGAAAAATGTTCATTATGTGGAACATTTTGTTTTTTAAATATATATAATGAATCAAAATATATATTTTCTATCATAAACTCGCACAAAAATAAACTATTTATCCATAATTGTTCAATTCTATCAGGTGCACCGAAAATGGTATACGTAGCGTGCCAATTGCATCTATTTGTAAGGAGCTTGGTAGAAAATCAAAAAAAAAAAGGAACAATTTGCAAACGTTCGAACGGATCAAGACAAGAAATGGGAATTAGGTGTCTATTATAGGAATTAAACGCGGGATACGTTAAACGATGCTATTCGAAGTGTGCTTTGTTGCTTTGAAGATGAGAAAAAAGGGGGCTATTTATCCCGTACTGCTATTGGGAATGGAAAAAAGATCCAAGACACTAGGTCAGAGAGATTGGAATCAAATTAATGTCATTAAAAAAATCGAATAATCGCGATTCCAGACCATTTCGGGCCATTGATCGATTACGATGTATTATAAGCTAAGGGTGCTACTGGAACAAGCAATTGGTAAAAATGTACACAGGAATTGCTGCGGTTAGATTGGAAATTGAAAAGAAAACCTTCAAGCTATGCGGAAAGAGATGATAATACAGTTCGCTAGCACTCCACAATGTAGTAAGAAAACGTCAGGGAAAGAAAACTGAGCTTTTGGACCGAAGGTCGGGTACTTAACTTACCGCACCTTTCGGATATTAAGTATCCTGGGTTATAGGTATCAAATGAACAATGTATCTGGTCGTCGTCTTTGTGCTTTTGCGGACACCACGGTATGTGATCATTCTAGGATCGATACACAATTGTCGGTGATATACGTTTGTTTTTCGATAAATAAAAATAAATTTCACCATTTATAACACTTTGAATATACCTCTATATTATTATGAACTAAGTGCGATACCTTTCTAAAAAAAAATAAAAATGCCATAGTGAGACATTCTTCCACATTGTTGAATAGATTTATTCCTACAATAACTTTTCAAAGTAAGGCGTTATGTTGCAAGAAATCGAAAAAATGGTCCAATCCGAACCATTTTCAATAGCGGTGATTCTTTGGTCAAAACACACCAGCGTACCAAATTTTGTCAAAATATCTCCAAATATACGACCTGTAGGTTGAGCAGAAGAATACATGGACAGGCCTTAAGCGGACAAACGGGCAGAGGAGCTTAGATCGATTCAGAAAGTGAATGTGAATCGATCGGTATAATATAAGTAGTCTATATATCTATCTCAAGTCTCTCTAGGTGTTACATACACCCGCACTAACTTAATACGTCCACAACGAAAATTACTTTATATGCTTTCTACGACAACATGATAACTAGTTTTTAATAATTTTTCAATTACTCGCCATTACTTTCGACACAGTAGTTTCTATTTTATCTAGCGTTGCTAACTTCATATTGTTGCTATTCTGAACCTAACGGACACATTTGAAAATAAGCACGCTTTAGCAGGCTAGGAATAGCTGCACCATTAACAGCAGCAATTATAAAATATTCACTTCACACTTTGGCGCTCTAGAAAAATTGCAAATTTTCTAAAAAAAAATAGCGACACATTCGCTTGTGTCGAGCGCTTTCATTTTCCAGATGTTCGTTTTAAGTAGCGTTAATTGAGTCCTGACTAACATTTTGTCTTATTTATAAATTATTTCGGATTACATGTCCAGCTACTGATTTCTATTTCAAGATTCCTGAGTTTGACGATTTCAACCACAGGCATGCGGACGGACGTTGTTAACTTAACAGTGTGTACAACACCAAGCATATATATTTGTGACTATCGCATAGGCAAGTAGCTAAGGAATGCGACTGTCAAATCTGCATGCTCGACTTCAATTCTTATTCATCACTATAATATGTGATTGGGCAATAAAGACATACCAGCAGCCGATTGAACGTGCATCTCTCATGTAGCGGATAGTCTGCACCTTTTCTTCCGCACTTTTTCCTAATCCGTGTCATGTTGCACGTGCAAAAAAATGTACAGTCACGAGTTTCATTCGCTCTTATATTAAAAAACGCCAACTACATATTAACAACTACTTCCGCATGTAAAATTTCGAAACTTTGGAAAATATTGTTTGCCTATTCTTGATTAGCATTGGGCTACGTACATTCATCTCCTTTTCAACATTATCTGTCCGTTGATAAAAAGTATTTGTTTCGCGATTCGTAGGTAAATCGAAGCAGAAACTAATGAAACACTTTCAAGCCAAAAATAAGAAAAGAAGAACGCAATTTATTGAGAAAAAGTGTTTTGTCTAGTATTCAATTTCGAATAAAGACTGGACATAGCAGCGTTATAATAATATGGGTGAAGGGGATATCCAAAATAATTTCTTTTCTTCGTATTTGTCTGTTAAAATATTGCGAAGATAGAAAGCATTCGTAGTTTTTACTATTTTTCATATTTGGAGGATCTCTAGCGGCACTTCATTTTCCATAATGAAATTTTCTCGCTATATTGTCCTTTGAGATGTACTCAACTAATTTACTGCTTTTAACAAGCTTCGAAGAGTCATTCTAAGCGTGGCAAGGTTTAGGCTATTAATGATTTCATGAGATGCATAACAGATTAACATTTAAATGGTCAAAGCAAACGTTAAGTAAATGGCAGAAAAAAGAGGAAATAGTTTTCATCCTTTCACAGTAATATAAGATCAAAATGTCGTTCTGTATCATTCTCTGACCAAATCAGTAAAATATTCTTCGTACATATTTCTATGTAAAAAGGATTTAAAATGTATCGATACATAACTTTTTAAACAATCCCGAACGACGCAATACGACCGAATGGCGTAATTATTACCTATTGAAAATTAGGTATTAGGTCTTGCTACCCAAAAAGTCTGGCTATAAATAGAAAGCAACATCTCATTTGAATATTAAGAAACGACATCAAGGTTACTTATGAAATGGAAATTGGAATTCATTTCAGACCATTTTCTAAGCAATACTATGCATTGAGAATGCGAATCATGCCACCTTTTAACCGGTATGCCAGACAAGAGTCCGAAATTATAAGTGAAGTCGAATAAAACGGGGAGCAATGATTCATAACGAACGTTAACCCAGTGATTCCGGCTCCAGTGTTTGCCGCAATTACTCCTAAAAAGCAATCAATGAGCGACTGCTTTCATAGGCTTTTAAGTGTGCTTTTACGACTACAACTAACGCTACTACCTCTCTTCAGCCTTTTCCTTCTATAATCGCTTCAGATCAACATCGTCCTTGTCTGTATAATGGATATCCCCTGAGTTGGTGATCATTCAAAAAAAAAAAACCGTCTCGGGAGCAATAATTATAGACCCATTAAAAATCTGGAACTTCGGAGCACATATGAGTTTATGTAGGTCGTAGTCTGACAATTCGCCTTTAAACGTTGAACTCGTTTACTCTACTGTCAGTAAGAGCTTTGTTTGCTATTTTACTTAGTGGAGTTACAGTGGAAATCTATGCAGTTTTCTTTTATCGCTACCTTTGTCCTGTAGTTTTTTCCTATTATGTTTCATACGTTGTTCATTTTTATTTCAAAAATAAAATTCTTTTTTTTTAAATAGTTTTTTTTAAATAATTTTTTTCATTTTTTGTCTTTTATTTACGGATTAATATTTATATTGCAACTAAGTGTATATATTTTTTTCTTGTGCACTTCTTTTTCTTCTCAATTTTCGGTTGTAGTAGTAATTGTTTGTATATTCTTTTTTTCTCTTCGGTAATCATAACATTTTTGTGAAATTTTTTTATCCTTGTTTTCAATTGTTTTTCCTTTAAATTTTAATAAACAGATAATGCACGTTTATCTGTAAAATGCATACGCATACATGTGTCTGTTCACAAGTAATCGTAAGAGGTGAAGGGACGAAGGGATGGGATGTTGGGTGAACGGAAGAGGAGGCGAAGGGAGCAAGGTTCTTCAAAATTTGGAATTTTTGCATAAATGTATATATATTTCATATATATATGTATAAAACATTATATATATACATATTATATACATATATATATATATATTATATTATATACATATA
>CCAG010009438.1:0-46575 GCA_001077435.1 Glossina morsitans morsitans
TCGGTCGTATTGCGTCGTTCGGGATTGTTTAAAAAGTTATGTATCGATACATTTTAGATCCTTTTTACATAGAAATATGTACGAAGAATATTTTACTGATTTGGTCAGAGAATGATACAGAACGACATTTTGATCTTATATTACTGTGAAAGGATGAAAACTATTTCCTCTTTTTTCTGCCATTTACTTAACGTTTGCTTTGACCATTTAAATGTTAATCTGTTATGCATCTCATGAAATCATTAATAGCCTAAACCTTGCCACGCTTAGAATGACTCTTCGAAGGTTGTTGTTGTTGTTCTTGTCGTTAATCATTTCATTTTCACAGTTAATTTTAAAACATGTGCATGAGTGTTTGTATGTTTATGTATTTGTATTTGTGTTTGTGTCCGATTGCTGTGTGTATGTACGTTTTACTCTGTTACTATTATACGTTATAAGTCGGTGCATATAAGTTTACTTACAGTATATGGGACTGTATTTGGTTGCGTGTATGTATAGGTGTATGCATATATGTATGTATGTATGTATGTATGTATGTATGTATGTATGTATGTATGTGCGCGTGTGTATGCGTTCGTTTTTGTGTGCGGTGTATTTTAATTACAATTGGTTTTGTAGTAGTTGCTCCTGTTTCTTAGAATCGTCTATACAGCAGTCGCTTTTTTATTTCATTTTATCGGTTTTTTTTTTTATTATTATTTTTACGGTTTTATTTCCTTTTTGGGTTAATCAAACATAAATTTACATGTATTAATATTTACTTTATATATATATATATATATATATATATATATATATATATATATGTATATATATATATATATAATTGTTTATTGTTAGTTCTTTGTCATTGTTTTATTTGTTTTTCTTTTTAACATATTTTAATATTCATTTACTTCCTAAATATTACTAAAATTATACAAAATTAGTTAATTAAATGGGAATTTTATATGTTTTTAATATTCTTCCTAATAAGAGTTTATTACTAAATGTATCTCCATGTTTGTGTATAATTTCTATATAAAAAATATTTACAAGTTTACAGCCAACATAAATAAATCTTATAAACAAAAGAAAAAAAAAAAAGAAAAATTCCATTAAATTTTGTTACCTTCAGCTAAATAAATTATGATAGAAACAAACGAGAGATTATTGTAGTCGACAAGCATCGACAGTGTGATACCCCACACCACTGCTTTAAAATGATGGAACACGTCTTGCATTTAAACCGTAGTATACGATACACGATCTTGTCCTAACTGGGCCTTGTTTGTTTATATTTAGCAACTTGGGAATGCAAAAGTATGTATGTTGAAAAGGGTTGCAAGCTAATCTTAAGATGATTTACGCAGACGAAACTTAATTTCATTTTAATCTAATTATGCCAATAAGAAAATTGAACACGAATTGAAGTTCGTTGTCACGTTACATGTGGTGGCGGGTTGCCGCCCTCCTTGTTATAAAATTAAAGAATTGTGAAGCTTCCTAAAAATCAATGTGTTTACTTCACAAATTTTTAATGCACTGACTTTTTTTTTGTTTCTTTTGATTAGTTAAAGCACTTAATAGATCTGTATATACCCAAGATTTCAAATCCTTATACGAAAGTAGTTTTGCTATAACAAGATCCCTAAAGGAATAAATCTTTTACAGCAATCTGTTAATAAATTTTGGATCACTACTCATTATATATAATATGTAAGCAAAAGTTTCGCTTTAGGGTTTTAGATCACTCCACTGACTGTTTGGTCAATCTTTCAGATCAATAACCTCTACAGTTACAGTAAGTTATAGTTTTTTATCCACTCTAGGCATGTTTGTAGCCAAATTATGGCCCCTTTTCTGCCCACGTAAATGTAACATACAGAGCGACTGGCGAGCGTATAAATTGAGAATTTGATGCTAATCAAAAACATACCTCATTTATAAGACCTCAGATGCGTACTTCGTAGCGGTTCGATTAGCTACATCGACTGCACCCTCCTCCCAATCTTTAGGCGGTGCAAGTGAAAGGAACTATTAGGTGTACAAATAAGTATTATGCAATCATATTGGTTGCTTTGTATACCCATTGAACACCTGACGCGTTCGTTTCTTTAGCAAACTTGGGTATACATAACTCAAGTAATTCAGGTGTTTGTGCGGTATAAGTTTCAGTTGTTTATAAGCTGTCCTTCAATATTCATCAAAGTGCAAAGACATGGACGTTAGAACTTATTTGCACATCTAATACTTGAATTTTTATCTACTTTTCTTTATTTTTAGTTGACTTCGGAATCATAATAAATGAACAAATCTTTGCTAGACACAAGTACGAATGAACTGAGGTTTTACTTGGCTAACCACAGCCCATGATTCTCATCTTGAAACTTCTTATCTTAGAATTTCTAGTTAGTTATGTTTATTTGCGTCAAATTTTTACCTGATTTGCAGCGTTAATGGTGTGGAGCGTAATAAAAATTATACTTTTACAGGAACAATATTTCAAAAAGAGAAACTATTTTGAAAAGAAATTTTAAAAACTATAAAAACAATTTATATGTGTTAGTATAAGTGAATTATTTTATACTATTTTCTCAATTTTTTGTGTTGTTTTAAATTGATATGTGAATCCTTTATCAATTTCTAATACGAACGAAAGTCTTTTCCGCACAAACTTAAATTCGTAATACTCTTCCGTTTTCGCGGCGCTGTATGAAGTTATTTGGATGCACAGGGTTGTATTTTTTTCTTTAGTCTTTTAACGTATATTTAGTTACATTAGATGGAGTTAAGTTTTTGTTTTAATAGTATTTAATCTATAAGCTCTGATTGCATAAATTTTTTCTTTATTACATTGTATTATTATTACTTTTTTACAATTATTTTTATCCGTTCTTTTCTTTAAAGTGGTTTTTAATTTCCTTTCTTTTTCTTTTCCAAAAACAATGCGCATTCTTTGCAGTCGATTAGAAACCAAATCTCGAAGAGCGCTCGAAAGAGATATTAATGCTGTTTTTTTCTTATTTCTTGTTTGTTTTTTAATCACATTTTTTATTATTGTCCGAAAGTATCTTAAATTTTTTTATTTTGTTTTTAAATTTATGTTTCTTTAATTTATTTTTTCTTTAGATATAAATATATATATATATATATTTTTATATATTTATATATTTATATATATATATATCTTAAATTGTCGCAATTTAAGGTCTCAGTATTAGTTTGGGTGCTTGTTGTTGTAAATGTTGCTCCCGGAAAGCAATCAAAGAACGAAAGGCGGATATGGGTGAAGCCTTTGCTGTTATTGCATTTGCGTTATCGTTGTTAAATGATGTGACTAAAGACGATTGTCATGGTTTACCGGGGGATAATTTACCAGAATTTGATGATGTTGTCGATGAATTAGAATTGTTTGATATAGCGACCAAATTATGGTGGTTTGAAGGCGGGGTTTGTACAACATCACAGCCTGTCGAAGATGAACTACTTGAACCCGATGGCGAAGTTCCTGAAGGCGGGATTTGTTGTGCGGGGTTATGACTGCTGGCTGTAGTCAAACTAAGCGGTGCAAAGTGTGGTGCTCCCGCAGCCGCTCCAGTTACGGCTGCTTTCCATAATAAAGGATTCATGCCTAAACCATTGTGCGCTGCTAAACTTGCACCAAAAGTTCTTTGGTGTTCAAGAAACTCCTGCGTCGGTGCGCCTAAATGTGCAGCTGCTGCTGCTGCCGGACCATAAAAACCACGATACAAATCTGGTCTCACATAGGGTGCGTAATTAGGTATTCTAGCCGCTAAGGGTGATAAAATCTTACCAGGACCTGGATGTTGACCGGGATGGCCGTAAAAAGCGGGATGCGCAGTCGGTAAATCACTGCCAGGCGGACTGTCTTTATGTGTTTCTTTGGCGGCATCTTTTGATGCCATATCGGCCAAAGACCAAATTCGCGGTTTAACAGCCAGGCTGGCACTAGTACTGCCGCTGGCAGCTGAATTTAAAGCTTGCTGTTGGGCTTGCTGATGGTGCTGTAGCAGTTGCTGCTGATGATGATGGTAAGCGGCTATATCGGGCGGAGAGCCGGCAGGTGGACGAAAATGTTGCAAAGTCGCAGGATGAAACATAGGATGACCTCCTCCAGGCATAACCCCAGGTCGATCATATAAATCAGGAGATCCGTTAGGCGAGCCAGGTCGTGAACCGGACCATTCACTGTTATTGCTTTCACCCGGCCGTTCCCCTAATATACGGTGATCTTTATCTTCATTGGAGCCTAAACCAGAATCTTTAGCATCTTAAGCAAACAAAAGAAAACAATAATGACAAATATATAGGAAATTTAATTAAAAAGATTAACTTTGTTCAAACTGCCATCGTAAGCGAAATTAAAAGAATAACTTTACATTACATTTAACCCTTTGTTTAAGAAACTAATGTGCAATCTATAGTGAAGCGAGGTTTATAGGTTGCGGTAAGCATAAAAAATCTTCGTATCCTTCTTAATTTATTGTAAAAATAGAGTACACATCATCTACGTCCGAGCATGCGAAACCGAACTGAGATTTAAACCCGGGAACACTGACTTGATAGTTGCAATTCTTATCCTCCTGGCTGCTCTTGCGGATTTAAAATAAAGACTTCTTCTTTTTTTACGATTTAATTTTGCTAATTGATTTTCAAGATTGAAGGCTAAGACTTTCAAACACATGTAAAAAATGTTTTAGTTTTGTTTTTTTTAAGTTAAGAGGGCAGGTGCAGTTAAAAAACAGAGGTCTTTAATACTTTACTAAGCAGATAAATTCTCGATTTATTCCTATTTATACTTCCTACGAAATCAAGGTTCAAAACATAAAACATCTGAATGAGGGCAGAGGAAGTAGGAGCTCTTGAGCTGCAAGGAGAGAGAGTATGGAAAGAGCACTAAAGATTGACAGATTCCTTAAATACTCGTATTAATAATTTTCAAAGACGACATTCTTTTCCAAAAAGAGAAAGAGATACATACCTAATAGATCATTATCGTCAGTGCTCTTATGATCGTCGTCATCTAAATTAGCATCGTCGTCATCGACACGATTACGCGGCTCCCAAGTCATTTTATTCTCTTTCTTCAGTCTTCGACGTGCATTGGCAAACCAAGTGGACACTTGGGTTAAAGTCATTTTTGTTATAATGGCCAACATGATCTTTTCGCCTTTCGTAGGATACGGATTCTTTTTATGCTCATTTAACCAGGCCTTCAATGTGGAAGTGGTTTCACGCGTAGCATTTTTACGTCGTGCACCATTCAAATCCATACCGTAACTAAAATCCGAAGTAAAGACAATAATAACAATAACGAATTAATTAGTTTCTTGTATAGTGGACTTGCGTAGCTTAACGATTTGCAAATCGTAGACACCACGTGTGCATTTTAGTATTAATTTTTTTTTATTGTTATTATTATTATTATTATTATAAGTATACACAACAATGTAAATATATCTTTTAATTGGCGGCAATTAAGACAATAATTAATTGTTAAACGGCAACTCTGCCCTCTAAATATGCATATGCGTTAGTGGCATGCATATGCAAAGTCATGGAATCAAATTTATGCAGATATTGTTTGATTGGAAAGAGGTTAACGTTTCGCATGTTTGGATAGCAATACTTACATGAAAACATATTATAAAATGTTCAGCAAATGGATGGATATGACTGTAAAGGGTTGTATTGTATCCAATGTTTTCCCATTTTATTTTTGCTTCATAGCACTTGTTTTATGTTTTAGTGGTTAATTTTATAGAGCAATTTGTGGCTTTGTCTGGTTAGTGCGGCAGCCCTGCTTTAAGGCGGCCTTAGCAACACAATCCACAACATATCCACCTATGCATTTATTAATCTTACTACCACTACTACACAACTAGGGGCGCTATATAAACTCCATCCATAAAGAAGCGCAAGTGCTTTTAATGGCCTTGGTTTAGGAGCAACAAGAACAGACCAAAAAAAAACGCTTTTATTAAAGCGGCAGCTCTTATTATAAATTAAATCGCAATTCTGAAACTCTTAATTAGGTTATAAGTTATTTCTCTTTTTGTTGTTGTTGTTGTTTTTTTTTCTTTTTTTTCTGCTTATTTAACATTAATTGAACACCTGCATGTTGAAAGTGTTCCTCTATTCTTTCACTCCTTTATAATGAGGAAAATTAGAAAAAAAAAGCAAGAAAAAGAAAAACAACTTTATATTGATTCATGTTAAGTGTGGAAATATGACTCAACTGGTTATGCGGTTTCAGTACTTTTCGTCTTTGTCTCCCTTTTGGTCTGTCTGTCGCATTCTACGTGACGGGATGTTTTAAATTGTTTAATTGCCTTCTTTAGCTGGAAATTAATCAACAATTTGCTGTTTTTTTATTTCATATTTTCACTAAGAAAATGATTAACAACTATGTAATTCACATGTTGTATAAATGTTAATAAACACTAAACGGAAGTAACGGTCGTTGGGTGAGGATATATGTATACTTGTCTGTCTCTGCGAATATAATATATATCATATATATATAATATATATAAAACAAAAGTACACACATACATATTTTTTTATTAATTGCATTTTTATTTTATTATTATTGTATTTTTCATTCTCTTGCTGCCATTTTTATGAATGAATTCTCTTGTCTCTTAAATAATTTTATGCAATTCTTTTCATGAACTTCATTAGTATTATTGTTGATTTTGTAGCAGTTGTAGTTGCCGTTAGTATTTTTGTTGTTTCTGACGTCTCAGATGGATTACAAAACGCGTCATTTGCTGAACATATTATTTAATAAATACTTAATGCATTAAACTTAACTCTTACGCAAATAAGTTACGATCAATGATCATTATTAGCTTAACGTTTGTTGCATGTCCTATTGGAAATAGAATTGGAAAGAGAGTTTTTGTTGAAAGTAAACCTACGCCCTGTTGCTTATTAACCGTTCTATCAATTACAACTCTTTTATAATATATTAAACAAATTGCATCATTATACCCTACACCACTTGTGTGTGTGTGTGTGTGTGTGTATGTGTGGTACAGGGTATATTAAGTTAGTGCAGGCGTGCGTAACGCGCAGAAGGGCTTAAGATAGATCTACCTTTTATTACACCGATCGATTCAGAATCGTAATCTGCATTGATCTAAGCCTGTCTGTCCGTCTAATGCCTATTTTGTTCAACCTATAGCTCGTAATTCTTGAGATATTTTGATGACATTTAGTACAGTGACGTACTTTGACCCAAGGACGAACGCTGTTCGCTGAACGCTGAAAACTGTTCGGATCAGCCCACATTTTCGAGCACTCCCCATATAACGTGTTATCCCAAAAAGTCGGTATATGAAAAAAAATTGTAATTTTCAAAATTTGTCAGCAAAACTAGTTAAGTAGCAGTATTTGCGCACTATAATTGGTACGAAACCGTTGGACCGGCTGGGACAATTTTTGAACTCCTTAATACAACGAAAACTACAGTTCGTACGACAAAAAGATATGATTTTCAATGCTTTATAATGAAAATTGTATCAAAATAGTAACTTAACATAAAAAAAATTTGGATTAAAAAAGTAATTAGTTGCTTAATTTACGATCACGCGATTGGATTGTTGACATGCCTTAATAGACGTCCAGCTAAAGCTGTTAAAGTGATTTCGAATTTCAAATAGAAATTTCTTTTTCTTTTTTCATTGAAAGTAAGCCTCTCTTCCCTACTATGAAATAAGAAGTAAATCTCTAAGAATTTCTATAATTGCCTTCTTGACTACACGTTTAAGAAGCTTGCAGTAAAATTAATAAATCAATCTGCCTAACAAATATGATAATGTCAATATTGAAAATTGATTCACTTTATAAAACCTAGAAATTAAAAAAAAAAAAAAAAAAAAAAAAAAAAAAAAAAAAAAAAAAAAAAAAAAAAAAAGGCCTTAAAAAAAGTAAAGGGAAAAATAACATTATAAGCAGAGAAAATTTCTGATCGGGCAGGAATATTGCAAAGAAAAAGAAATGTTAGCAACTATCTATTGAATCACATAGCTAAACACCACTTCATTCAACATGCATAACATGTCTCTGTTCTCTATATATTTTGCTGTTATTGAATTGCAATTTCTTGTACGGGGTACTTATGTATATTGTGCGATTATAATATTGTAAAACGAAGAAACATTGTATAACAATTTACTATTAAAGAAATTATGTACCCCATGACAACAATCCACAATTCATTGAAAACAAGAATTTCTTTTGTAAAGAATGTCATAACCATAATAAGTAGTTGATAGTCGGCGCCTAAACTACAATATGGTTATGGGCAGAGTTGCTTACAAGGAAATCGTTGATGGAAATGGAATAAATGACAAATGAACATAATAATTCATAGAAAACAAAAAAAAGAAGGTGAAACTTTCATAAATATTCTGCAAATGTTTTAAGGATAAATGTTTTATGAGCGGAAGGCCGATGTTTACTTAACTTATATTTTTAAAAAAAACTTTCGAGAGCTTACCTGTTAAATGGATAACCAAATGCGGCATCGTATGGATGATATACCGATGGATAAGGCCAAGGTGTACCACCAGCTACCAGGTTTTCTTTTAAATCCAAACCAGCCTGTATGTAAAAAAATCAAAAAAAGAATATGTACGTCTAAATGTATGTATTACTAAAATTGAATAAACATTTGCTTTGAAATTTCAAGACCTTGAACTTAATTTATTTTTTCTTCTGTATTGTATTTTTAATAAATAATTTAAAAAAAGCAACAACAAAAATAATTATTTTATATTAACAATCAAAATCATCATTTATGACAATATTTCCTATCAGTAACAACACATTTTGTCAATGATTAAATACGATACGCTCTCATTTCAATACAAAAACAACAATCTAGTTTTCATAATTGAAAACGTAAGATATAATTTATAGGTCAAACGGTATGTAACAAATGTATGTAAGATGCTATATGAAGATGTGTAAAACTTCTATGTATTGAACATTAATCGCTTCTACGAATGAACTTTTGCGCTTTACAATTCCAAAAACCCTGTTGAAACCTACAAAAAAAAAGAAAAAAAAGCGAGAGCTTGTCAAAGTTTCGGTCCACATAAGTGACTGACCGAGTAGGTGGGAATCGCGACTACCGAGTCTTAGTTGTTAAAGGCATAACACTAACCGATAAAGCTACACCCACTAGGCTGCAGTCGCTTTCCTAGCTCTTCCCCTTTTTTTCCACTTCTTCTCAACCGTCATCTGATTGCATTACTACCCGGCAATATCCTCTGAGTGGCTTGATTGTATAACAAAAAAATCGAAGCCAAAATCAAAATTCTTTACGAACGATCTATTCAAACGCGATTCATAAATACATCTACAATGATTGAGCCGCTGAAAAATCGAAAAATCGGAAGATCTACGCCGAAATTCTTAACCGCTATTACCATTACTATTATGTTCCCTACTATGTTCTGTTTCTTTCTAAAATGAATATGCTTATATGCTTATAGCTATGTATTTATGTACAGAATTATATAGTTCCACGATTTTGCGGCTGATTTGTTCATTCAGAGTCATCCATGAATCGTCCTACAATGCCATAGGTCCTTATTTGCAGCTGTTTGTAAATGTTGTCTAAATAAACATGAAATTAGCGAATACCTAATAAATAAGTTGTATGACGGTCGTAAGTCGCTACAGATTCAACCCAAGCTGAAGATGGCTGTATTCTCTTCTTTTATATTTTGTTTTAATCTAGAACGTAATTGAATTTTTAAGATGATGCGTAAATAATGTATGTGGCGATAATTGTTTAATTCTTAAGAAAACAATTAACAAAAAACAATATGTACATATATTTACTTTATAAATTTTAAAAACAAAAGATTAATTTGCTCATCATCAGCTTTTAAAAGTGATTCTTGCTCATGCGTTCGTACATGTATAACGCTTAATAAATAATAATAAAAAAAAAGCGAGGACCTCACGTTTTCCAATAGTCTTAACTAAGTAATCGAAATTATTATAATTATTGACGTATTAGAAGTACGCAAATGATAAGAAAATATCTCGTTTTTTTCTTTTTTTTTTTTATTCCATTGAATCTTTTCTTTGATAGACTGGCTTGTTTTATTAATGACATTTGATCTTTAGCCAGTTTATTAAATTGAAAAGAAGCGCATATTACTGTTGAATTGATTAATGGAATGCGATGTATCTTCAAATATACATATATATTTCTTTCATTGTTTCATAATTAGAACTTAAATGTAAAATAATAATCATTGCTAAGCATTTACAACTACCATCAAAGGATGGAGGCACATTAATGTTTATCATTTCGTGTGAAGCATCGTATAACGTGCTTTAGATCCTGTGAAACATGGGTAAGATCGGATGCACGCAATTGACGAACGAAAAGTCGGTACAAATGAAAACTGAAATTACGTGTATATATGTACAGATATATATATTTTTACACCATCACCAAAGGATGAGGGGTACGTTCACTTCACTACGCCAAAACGTTTGCAAGGTCCTGAAGTAAGCATCAGAGACTCCACAAAGTATATATATTTTTGATCAGCATCAAATTCGAAATCACAAAGTATATATATTTTTGATCAGCATCAAATTCGAAATCGATTTAAGCATGCCCGTCTGTCCGTCTGTTTAATGTGCGTTGTAAGCACACCGATTCAAAGGCAATGACAAATTGGTTTTTTGCTCATTATTCATAAACCACAGCAAATAAATGCACAAAAATGTGAACGCATATTTTATGGGTGATGCTATAGTATTTGTGTACAAAAATGGACAAAAATTGACCACATCTACCCGATATTATAGTATATCAAAATTTAATTGCTTTTTCAATGCCTTTATAACGCGCCGAAACAAGCATCCAAAACTCTACAAAGTATATAAATTCTTGGTCAGTTTCAAATTTGGAAGGTATCTACACATATCTACGCATATTCGTCTGTCCATTAGTGTGTTTGCGCAACTTTGTAGTATTTATGGTAGACGTTCTCTCGTAAGCGAAAATGAAGATATCGCCCACAAATTTACAAAAGAATTTGGAATTGACCTAAACTATTCAAAGGACATGCCTACAAAGCTCACACGCCTATACGACAAAAACTTTCATTTTGAAAATAGCAGGAATCAGCTGCGCCCACTCCATATTATAGAACACGAAAATTTTTCTCTTCTATTTCTTTTGTCTTTTTTAGGATAACGGTGATGGGCATAAAAGATTCGGTCCCGACAGAAGTTAATTTTCTTACTCGTTTTTTTTTTTCAAAAGATTATGGTATCAGAATAGTCAGAACAGAAAGGCATTGCTTAACAAGTTTCATTCTTTGTTTTCATGAAAAACATACATTATTTTGGAGCGTTAAGGTTTCTAAGGTGAAGATATTTGTATGCATCAGAAACTTTTGGTAAACTTTTGGAATAAAAATATTGTTCTTGAAAGACTTGGAAGACTTTGGCTTGTTCTTTTTTTCACAGTGGAAAGCTTGGTTATCGATGTCGAAATGGTCAAATGTTCTCGATATGCGGATAAACAATAGCAACAATCGAGAAAAATGTTTTAAAATATTAATAGCGACACAAAATAAGCATTTCCCCAATAATGAGTACGTGTTGGTATGCTTTCATTTCAAGTATGTCTGTTTATTTATTATTTATTATTTTTCATTTTACATTTTTTTTATAATTTTTTTTTCTTTATACAAGAAGTATTAGCCAAAAAAATACCACCTGCCTGAAATAACGAATAGAAAAAACATAGCTTTTATGACACTAAGTAAACGGGAGATTTTACCGTTAGCGTTTTCTCTGAATTCATTGCATACGCATGAACACACATTATTTCAAAAGTGATTATATCTAATTTTTTGCTTCTTCCTTTTATTAAACTTAATATCCTTTACGTTCCAAATAACAACATTAAAAATAATTCTTATGTATTTTTTGTTTTTTTTTTCATTCTTAAACTGTTTTACAGACAAGAGGTAAAAGTGTAATGCTCTTGTTAAGAATACACTGAATAAACTCCATTCATAAATAAGCGTGCTAAGAAGCGTGGTTACGTATTGAAAAGTTGAGAAAGATTACGCTTTTGAATAACTTTTATAGATGTATTTTGAATTTTATATTTGCTTTTTCGTTCGTCCGTTCGTTTGTCCGATGGTTTGCTTTATACATTAACATGAAAATTTATCACACCTTGGAAGCATAAATTTTGTAGCTATACGTGCAACTGTTGTTAAGAGGAGCAACTACAAGAAGCAAAATAAAAATATGGTAAAAAGATATACTGCTCAACAAAGGCAATAGCAACAAACAGAAGCTTAAAAATATCGCAAAGTAAAGAAATACGCACAACACGATCACCAAAAAAAAAGTTGTATATGTATTATATATATCAACAAAAATAAGAAGCTTTAAACCAACAACCAAGCCCGCGCTGTTCAGTTGTTGCGTTGCTTTGTAGATAGATTTCATTGTACAACATGAAAATTGAGAATAAAGTAAGCAACAAAAATAAAAAAAAAGAAAAGGCACGCATTAATTGTGTAGCTTCTGGTTAACAATAAATGTAGTATATGGTAAATTTTTTTTTTTTTTTTTTTTCATAATGATAAAAAAGAAAATATATATATAAAATAAAAAAGAACAAGACAGAAGTAACGCACAAAGCATAAGTAAGTATTAAGTTTTGCTTATCAGATCAAGTATAAAGAGAGGGAAAGGTTAGAAGCGAGGGATGCGTATAACATATATAACATATTATATATATGGAGATGTATGTCAGAAAGCTGATGACAATAGCATTTTGGTGTAAATTTGATTAGCTGCATGTACGTATGTATGCACATACTTATGTAAGTATGGGTACACGCGTGTATACACACGCTTGGTTGTATACGTGTCTCTAATGTGTCTCTTGTCTCTTGCCTCTTGTAAGTGTACGTTTATTTTCATTCATTACAATTAAAATCCAGTTAAGACTTTTTACTTAAGTAATTCAATAACATTTTACTTGTACATATACTAACCAATGTAAGTTTGTGTCGATGTAACAGTTTGTTTGTTTGTTTGTTTGTTTGGAACACAGAAAAAGGCAAAAAGACAAAAACCGTTTTGCTAAATGCCATTGTCTGCTCACATGCTGAGCACTTTACTCTATGCCTCTATAATGTTCATTTCTTCGGAAACTGTCGAAGATAACCAAACTCGATGTGTGAGTATTGAAAGCAACAAATAAAGAAAACAACAACTTTTACTTTTTATTTTTGTTTCTCTGTTGTTATATTTTCTTGCTATGTATATTTAAGCACATTAATACAGCGCAGGCACAGGTGACTAACACTGAAACCGGCAATTTAAGTATTTTGGACAACAACTTTACTTACGTTAATAATATATATATATATATGTATATAAGAATGAATACATTTATCTCTCTCTCTATATGTGTAGTTGTCTGTTATATGTATAGATTGTTACTATAATTGCTGGTGCTGTTGTATATTCATCATCAAAAAAATACTTTGTTATTTATTCTTGAGCGTCTCTCTCTCTCTCTCTCTCTCTGTGTGTGTGCTTTCAAAACACACAAAACACATAATATTTTATTTATTGTTGAAAATGTCTGGCGACTTGTTTTAACGTATTATTGTGCTAAACACTCATAAAAGACAGACAAACGAACAGATGGACAGACAAATGGAGAAAACATGTAATACTTGCCACTTTACATACTTTACGAAACAACAATTGTTTCTTATGTTCGCTTGTAAAATTTTCATGTATATTTTTGTTTTCTGTTTTTTGTCTCTACTTACTGATTAAAATCAATGAATATTTTCTCTGTGTATCATAACATGGCGTCGTTTACTGCATGTGCCTAAGCGGAATAGGTGAATTTATCTTATTTGACAAAAAAGCATATTTTTCTTTTTCCATTTTTCATTTTTTAATAGCAGAGCGAAAGGGAGAATTACGTGCCAGGAATTGAACATAAATAAAAAATTTATTAGATATGTTTTCTAGAGAAATTGAAATTTCCCGTAAAGAAGAACAGGAAAAAAATTTTAAAATTTAAATTTTAAATTTCAAACTCGTCCTAGCAGGCTCGCAAATGTTTCTTATCGTAGATTCGTTAAGATTCCTTAAGGTGTCACATGAAATTGAAGGTCGCTTCTTAATGAAATACACCTCGATAATGAGCGTCTTTCGAAGATTGCGTAACATATTGAGCTGTTTGTTACGAAAACATTAAATTACTTTCAACTGCTTACTGAAACTGCTAGGAGTGGGGATTGGTTTTAGGAATCTTGTTTTATTCGTTATAGGTTTCAATTGTTTAGCCAACAATTGCCAAATGAACTCGAGCACCAGCTAATTTTAGATGACCTGACTTCAAACCTTCTTTATTAATAGGACCTGGAAATACAATCTGAGTGCAAAGAATTTTTGGGATCGATAGTTATTAGGTTTTAACACTTAATCCTATGAAATACTTGATGACAGTATATTTTATCTGAATTTTGTTGATGGAAACATAAAGGCGTTATATAGTCGAAAAAAAATGTTGACATTTATTTTTAAAGTTTCCTTTCTTTCTTTTGCCATTTCCTAGGACAGAAGGCGAAATTATAGACGCATAATTCTGTACATACTATACCCGCCTCGTCACGGCTCGGCCCGGCTGAGCTGATACTCATTTCTTTTTACATATCATTGAAATTAATTGCGACCTTACAAGTCCTTTAGAAATGCCTTGTTTTAGATGACTTAGTGTACACATGTAAATTTCATTGGAAAACCACGGAACTTTTAAACAACGTACCTCGTTGGGAATTTCGAAAACAAAAATAATCAAAGTTTTCGATAGGAGAAGAATCAAACTGAGTGCGCTTGCTGTTTATGATAAGTGTCACATAACTTTGAGATTGCATTAGTTTCTAGTTAGAGAATTGTCAGTTGCGCAAATATAAAGTGATTTAAAATAGTTCGTTATGAGAAATGAATTTTTTTTTGAATTTTTTCTTACAATTTTAATTAAACTTATGTCGTTTTATTTACAAATAAAATCTATCTGTTACTCTTTGAAGTGGCAAAGTGACAGCAAATTCCAAAAAGGTTAAAGATTAGTTCATTTTTTGATTTTTCATTAAATGATATTTTTTATAATGTTCTACGTTTTTATGTCTTCTTTTTTAAACTTTTTATCTATATATTGTAAAAAAAACAAATATTTTATAAACGAAAACTATAGCTCAGCTAAAGTATAGTTGCACAACAAGAGAGAGAGAGAGAGAGAGAGAGAGAGAGAGAGAGAGAGGGTAGAGAGTGAGGAGGAGAAGGAGGGGAGAGAGAGAGAGAGAGATGTGCCCCCTTCGTATATTTCGTGCACTTTAGAAATTGGAAGATTGTTAGAGAAAGACTGCAATACCCAAATATAACTAACCACCACAGTCTGTAGTCTGTAGTTAGACTCGCTAGACTGTTAGATAAGTTCAATCTTAGGCCTGTCTATATAAAGTCAAAAAAAATCATAGCTCCTTTCCATTCGGATAATATGTGATGTTATAATTCCAAACAATGGCACTCACTATTAATCCAAAGACATGTACATACCATATTTGATTTCAAGTTCCATCCCCTTTGGAGTTTTGTGGGTTTGAAGCCATATTGATCGTTTCGAATACATATTCCCAGATATTATTTTAGAGCATATATCAAAACAATATCACACGAAGCAAACACTGACAACTTAAGAGCGTTTCTCTCCCTTTTTCTTGTGAATTTTCTTTAAAAAATCTTTATATAAATGTTGGGTATCAAAAATTCGTTATAGAAGCTTTAAAAAACCATATATCTGTTGTTGTCTATATTTGTTGATGAAATAGTTTTCAAACTAGTTTAAAAAAAAAAAAAACGGCTTTCAATCATTCATAAAATCTCGTTTATGTTTATGTAACAAACACCTTAATAATGATTGATTTCTTAAACACAAAAAACGAAATCTTTTTAGATTAAACTGTGAGTTCAAAATGTTATATATTTTGTTTGGCATTGTTCACAGCGTAGCATAAGATATATATATATATATAGGAGATATTTGATTAATATGGTTCAATTTCTTGGCAAACGTATTCTCGTATTGTTGAACTTTTCTGCTGAAATATATTTTATTTCTTGACATCTTTCTTGCGAACAAATAATGTGAAGTGATTGGAATCTAAAACTTGAAGAGAAATTTAATGGCTTAGGCACAGTTGGATGAAAAAAAGCTTCAATTAGTTATTAGAGTTGGAAAGCGCTT
Source organism: Glossina morsitans morsitans (assembly GCA_001077435.1). Classification (NCBI taxonomy): domain Eukaryota; kingdom Metazoa; phylum Arthropoda; class Insecta; order Diptera; family Glossinidae; genus Glossina; species Glossina morsitans. Next base: position 16,346 of record CCAG010009438.1, read on the forward strand.
TGCTTTGGGTGGGATTTGAATCTTATATCCCTGACTGCCTTTCAACTTCCATTTCTTTAGGTACTTTTTATTATTTTTTTTTTTCTTTTTTATATCTGAGCATTATTGACATGAACAAGAAAGGTCTCGAAAAATTTATAATATGCTACTAAACTTACCTATTTAAAAGTTTGGGTGAATATTGATATCGAAACAAATCTAAAAACACATCACTGCATAAGTTCGTCGATGGGCATACAGATATGGACAAATCCAAATAATTTTTAGATTTTAGATCTTACTTTTGCTTTTGTAAAACAATGGGAAAAAGCCAAATTGCTTGCACTAAACAACTGCACTTTGGAAACTAATGAAGGGAATGTTATGGAATTTGCACGCGACTCGCTTGAGTCTAAAGATCCTAGGGACTTGTCAATACAGTTATCCTATGCGAACTTGTAGAGTGATATGTTATGTCTGCGCTTCTCGTTATTAGCGACTTATTTACTTAAATTTTTATCTGAATATTCCTTGATAGCAAAAGAGAGGTGACAGCAAAACCCGACTAAGTATAGCATAATATTGTAATAATAATTATTATAATGTCAATTTTTACTTTATCGATGTAATAATTATCGATTAAATGAATTAATAATAGCGCTTACGCTTAGACATAACTTGCTTGCGGCTTCATCATATGTGCGTTTTTGTGTACACGCGTGTATGTGTGTACAATATTAAATGTTTTCTCTTTGCTTTACTTTTTTTGAAATTTTTAATTAGCTATTTAGCTGTGACCAGTCAATTTACTTAACTAAACGGTCTACGCTTGGCTTTGCGCCATGTTTTACTTAAAAAAATTAAAAAATTCGGAATAAATTACTACAATTTGTCACAATGGGGTTATAAGACATTCATTTACTTACAGATAGAAAACTAACTTTGACAATGTTTTAAGTTGTTATGCTAGACTACTAAAGATATTCGGTGCATAAACGAAAACTTTAAAAGAAAAAATCTCTTTATTTTTTTTTTGCTAATTTTGTGTTTTATGAATCTCTGTATCCGTGACCATAGGATGATACGACTTTCATATTTGCCCTTGAAACGGGAGGTAATAATCATCAACGATTCTAACTGTTTTCGACCACTCCCCATATAAAGATTTATTTTAACAAATCTTTCGAGAGGTAATTAAAAGTTACTATAGGATGAGTACAATAAACAAAGGAAATATTACTTCGTTGGACCGTGGACAAAATGTTCCTTCGTCAGTTGAAATTTCTAAAGAAGTACATTTCTTCGCTTAACAAGCTCGCATTAGACAAAAGAAGGTTAGCAAGAGAGATGTCATGTAAAAAAAAAGTGTAAAAATCCCGTATAAACACGATCGGATACAAATTAATATCTATCAAATATATAGAGAAAGAAACTTGCGTGAGCTAAGCATATTTTTAAATGATATGTAATTTCGAATCTTCCGTTGTTTTTGAAGATGTATATGAAGATTGCATATTAAGTCACATATCATGCACGATTACAAAAGGCGATCAACATTTGCAGCAATGAAGTAATTTAAGTATCGCTCTTATCGCTCGCAATCCCTCTGCGCTTAGCTAAAATGATGGGTATACGAGACTCGTCCCAAAATATGTATACTTTCCATTTCAAAATAGAACGCATTGTATATTTTATAGGCACTTAAATGTATTTCTAAGGCCTTTTATCTGCGGCTAAAAACGCATTAGAAAAATCGCCGAGAAGAATTTTCACTGTTCAAGCGTAAACAAAACTTTAAATCTAAACACTTCAACTGATGAAAGAATTATGTTTGTTTTTTTTATAAAACCTTCAATCGGGCGCCATTAAGCATCCAATAGCTAATTATCGTGCGGATAAAGGTGTAAAAAATAATTCAATCCACAGAATAACGCAAACAGAAAGCGCAAAGAGAAAGAAGAAAACAAGAAAAGAAATTCTATCTAAAATGAATTTAAAAAAATTCAAAGTTGCTCCTTTATGTCACCTAAACCTCTATTTTCGTAAAAAATTTTTGACGGTTTGTCACTTTCTCTCTCTCTCTCTCTCTCTCTCTCTCTATCTCTCTCTATCTCTCCCTGTCTCTCTATAAGCGTTATCCGTTGCCAAATATATTAATCAGTCGGTATATTTACATGAAGAAAAAAAGTGAAGAAAAAAGAAGGAAAATATACACAAGAAGTATTACTATGCCAGATTTACTTATGAAGACAACATGTTCCTTCCTTAAAGTAACTATAAATATGTATTATTTATATCTATATATACATGCACGTATAAGCATACATGTATATAGGCCTATATCGGCCTTTCTGTTGAACATTTGTGTCAATGTAATGACATCTTGTGTCAAAGTAATGACTTCTTTAAGGCAATTTGACATGTGTTGTTTTCTTTGAACATAATAATGATATGAATGTTAGTGGTAGCGCTCTTAGTTTCTCTTGTACGACAATACATATATATATATATATATATATATATATATATATATATATACATATGCATATATATACAACAAAAATTGCTTTCACTTCACAAGCAAAAACTGTGAATTATCTTTGAAGCAAAAAATTACAGGAAGAAATCTTTCAAACTAATTTGGGGGTGAAATTACAGCATTCCTTTTCAATCTCTTCTCCGGATGATTTATAATGCGTTAGAGGCTTTTAAAATAGTTGAAAATTAATTACTTTTGATGGGTTAATGTCATCACACATCACAGACGGTACCGACATAAAACACGGCGAAATCCTAATTGATTGTGTCAGTTATACTAAATTTTTAAAAATAAAAAGCAGAATATTATTTTTTTAGATTAACTTAAACATTTTGTTAAAAGAATTCTTCACTTATCAAATAGCGTTCTAACTGTAATGCATTTCGAATGGACACATTTTCATAAGCTGCATACGTTTGTTTTTAAAATGATTTCAATATTAGTTAATCTTCTGACGTTATGTCGCTCTTAAGTTTGATAGAAGGATTCGATTGCGGGAGCAATGAAAAGAGCAAAGCTTCAATGGTGATCAATGATTTCTTATACGTGAGAAGAGAATTTTAATGAAATAAACATAACATACCGGAAATCGTTGGTCATAAAACTTTCTATTGTACCAATTTTCGTGCGTTTAGTTGCTTTGGTAGTCTGTCGTAACGTTTCCCCTCACTGTTTTATACTGTTCCAATTCTTTAAACTTGTCTAATTGAAATAAGGCATTCGGTGCGTTACACTCATTTTACAATTCAAATTAAACAAAGACAACTTGATCGTTTCTCAAATTTATTCGCATGAGTACCCGGGTAGGTGAGACTCGCGATTGCCAAGTCTCTGTGCGCAGATTCAAATCTCAGGTGGTAGACTTTATTTCGGTTCCAGCTATAATGTGAGCCAGCTCAATCGGGGAAGGTATAACGCTTAGTGTTTGTTTGGGCACACACCCGGTAAGCTGCGGTCATCACCTCTCTATCTCTTACTCTCGTGCTGCACGGATAGGGGACATCGCTCGAATGATTGGTCATATTAAGGAAAATGAATGCGAAGTGTTGATTGCATTTCCTCTCTTAAAAATTCGATTACCGACTATATATGTATTAGCCGCAATCGAACGTGTTTGAGTTATTATTATAGGTATTATACCAATACTCTTTTGTTGTTGTTATTATTAAACTAATTATTATTGTAATATGATTTTTCATAAATGATTATTAATTGCTTACCGGATTTGCATAGAAAGCTGGTTGATCTGTACTCATACCAGACAAATAGGCCGACATGCCTTCTGGGTACACGCCCAATGGTACACCACCTGGCCCAGCTACAAGACTACCAGCAGCGGCAAGCCTTTGATAGCTTAACATATCGTATTGGCAGGAGCACAATGTTTGACCGCTAACAGGATCAGTATATATTGTGCGACCGGTGTCACAGCACCGATTACCAGTTGAAGGTGTACTCGCCGCATTCGGTGGTACACCTGGTCCCCCTGGGGTACCCGTTGTTAGGGGAGCACCAGGCAATACAGAGGATGGTGCTACGGGGCCGCCACCACTACCACTACCACCACCACCCGGCCCGGCTGATGCAAGACCTGCTGAAGAACTTGCAGTGTTGTATGGCGTGGCAGGTGACACTGAACGAGCACCCGGCGGCACTGTGGATGTAACAGCCATTGCGCTAGCAACAGTGGGCGTAGTGAGGCTGCCTGTGGACGACGGCACGGCGCTTGTCGTTAAATTTGTTGCTTGCACTTGCTGAATAGTATGTAAAGGTGTTTGCGTGGAGGTGGGCGATGCACTTGGTCGAGTTGAAACAGCATTCTGAAAGACGGACACACAAATATATGCATACACAAAAGCAAATAAGACTTAATTAAATGTCTTGGAAAGAAAAAAAGAAAAATTAGAAGCTCATAGCAAAACATCACCAAGAAGTTAACATGATTTTATCAACTGACACAAATTACATACAGTGTAATTTATTTTTTTAATGACAACGAAACTGTTTACCTTTGCTTTGCTGCTTTGTGAAGACCCTTCCTTCAATGCAGTATCTACAACTTACATGCGTTACTTTCCCAAGCAGGCATGGAGACAAATATCAATAAAACTCTTCTATACATATATATAATATATGTTTATATCTTTATTTATTTTTTTTCTTTTTAATGAGTAAATATGTCGATAGATTAGAGGAAGACAACATCAAAAACCCGGAATGCCGACAAATCTTGTTCTACAGTCTTGTCAATATACTCAAGTTAATCATTTATGTGCTCCCTTAGTAAATAATGAAAAGATTGAGATCAAATGATTTCATTTACAGACAGCAAGTGCTTTACAACGATCACCGCTCATTGATTTTGCTTTCGTACTCTTTTACTTCTTACAATCATTTACTAGAGTAATAGGTACATTAGCTTTTATTTACAATTACAGTTCTTTTTACAAATTACTACATTTAGATATATGTACATATATTTATATTTACATATGTGTAGAGTGTAAGCAATACTTTGTCCTTACTGTAATGATTTGCTTTGATTTTTTCTTTCTTTTCTTTTTAGATTTCCAACTCCACGCTCGTTTAAACACGTTTATCAATTTATTTGGGTCACTTTGGCATTTCATTTGAGTTCCCTCCTTATATATAAATTTTTTTTTTTTGTTTTATCAAACATAGGATTTATTTAACATGTTATTGGAAAGAGTTTCGTTCGTTCATTCGTTTTGTCAAACTAATATCGTCGTGTAAATATGCATGGGTTAAAAGCTATATTTTGTTCCGTCGATTTGACAATTTTCGACTTTTATACCTAAGAAAGAATATGCCGCTGGTCAGGTCAACTAATTTCAAACATTTTTTATTTACGTTTGTTGAAGAAACACAACTAATTGATCTTTAAAAAAAAAATCGTAGATAAGAAGAGCTCAGAAGAAAAGCGATGCTCTAAAGGTCGATGCACTAAAGCTCGGACTCAATAGATACAAATATCTTCACTTCAACTGAATATTTGATATGAAGTGCTGCAAATTGAATTTATTTGGTGCCTTGTCAGAGCAGAAGCGTGCGTTGAGATCGCGAATGCAAAAGTAAAAAAATGTGTAAAAATTGTTGGACGTTTGTAATAAGTGATCTAATTTTTTTTTCCTTTTTTGTACGTTTTTTGCGTTATTACTCTTCAGGTAAACAAGGCAGAATGATGACAGTTACTCTGCACATTTCTCACGCGAAAGATGTATTATTTTCTTACATTTGTGTTAATTCAGAAAATAAATATGATGGACGCCAGGACGTGAACTATTCGTTTTTTCTCAGCAGTGTAATCAGTTGAGCATCAAATAAAAGAACTTGGAGGCTAGCATGTGATAAGCTAAGTGTTTTAATTCTGAATTAAACATCGCGGACGCGACAACATGATGAATTAACTTGTTGTTCTCAGTACGATATATCGCAATAGATATGAAATTAAAGGGTTTGAAGAAGAGATATAGATAGAAGGGGTTTTATTCTAGAAAAGTTAAAGAAATCAGCCATACCCACGCAGTATTGTACAGTATTGATATTTAAGTTTTTTCCAATTTTTTTATTGCCTTTTTTATGATAACGATGGTGGGTATAAGAGATAGAAAAAATGATAACAAAGTAATAATATTCGAGGAGTTTATGAAGTATATATTTATATATGTAAGTATTAAAGAAAAAATAAACATTTGGAAAATATTAAAAAATGGTAACACGGAAGCCAGTCTCGAGTGGCAATTTGAATTTAAAGGGCTCTAAGGCATATATTGTAAGCGGTGCAAATATGAGCCTAAAAAAAATATATGCGAAGAAAAATAACAAAAATGGACTTTAAAAACATTGAGTGAAAAACTTAATTTTTCGTGTATAAAAAAAAAGGAAATCTCTTGTTAATCAAAAATTCCTTACGTAGTTCGCTATAGAAAGTTATTTTAATGATAATATAAAAAATTCCCTTAAAAAATCAATACTAAATACTAATATGTTAAGCTTTTATAGTTTAAAGGAAGTTGAGCCTGACTTTACTTTGCTTTTTCTAATCATATACTCGTTTATATGTGCGGTTACACTTCCTTCCTTCCCGGTAGATATGTCGACGACAAATATTGCAGCAATACGCCTGCTCGACTTGCGACTAATAATTAAATATCTGTAAATATTTAATTTATATATGAAGTCAAACTCTTTCAGGTTGAATAACGTAAACATTGCGAACATTATGCTGTTGTTTAGTTAATTGTTACGGTGTTAAATGCAGCTAATAAGCCGTAATTGGTCATAAAGCCAAAGTGCATTAGCTCTATGAATATGAACGTAAAAATAAAAGTAAGCCACAAAAAATAAATGCCCAAATATTTTATTTTACCTTATGCATGAGTACATAGGCTTTCTTTTCTAAGCCCTTTTTTTTTTTTTATTAATTTTCAACTTATCGGCGATCGGCTTAACGTTTTTCAAGGAACGTCTAATCAACTTTTATTTTCTATAACATATGCATATATACGGCCATATAATGATTCAAGAAAAACTTGTCATAAAATGCTTAACTTGAAAACGCATAGAATATCAAACGATCAAATTTGAGAATATTATTATAAGTTTTGCAATTTATTTACTAACATATTTTTACTTTAAATATTTACTTATAGAGTCGCCTATTTAATGTTTGTAAATTGAAATTGAATGGAAAGAGCATTTCGTGGAACACCTATCACACGAGGATAACAATAAAAATTCTATAATGAGTGTGGTATGACTCGCGATTCAATTAATTTCATTATCATTCAATATATTTCGAGAAATTTTCTTTTTCCTTGCTCTCGTCTCTTCACAATAGTTCCATTAACTGACTTTTATTCGTTTTTTTTTTTTTTTAAGAGCTGAGCTTAATACGTTTCTCTTCTTCTCTAGGTAGATATTTTTTCTGTTGTAGATGTGTCGCAATAGGTAAAAAGTATTATATTTAGCAGATAAAGTGCATATTAAGAAAATTTTGCTTATCCTCCTATTCCTATTATCGAAATCCCCTTCCTGAGCGGACGATATTATCGAAAGGAAAAAATCCTTGTTTCCTCTTTAGCTGCTGGAACCTATATTTCATATTTTCATGCCAAACAGTTACTTGCATAAATTTTACTATTTCGTTTCCGATATATGAAATCGAGATTATATTCTATGCTGATGCAACAAATATCTTCTGCTCATTATTTTGATGCCGTTTTTCACTTTTATTTATCCAAAGATAAGTGATTTTCATGGCATTGATATACCAAAACAGTTGTCTTCTTTGAAGAAATCGCTCTCCCAAACTAGGCTTCCATATCAGATACTTGGTTGATCGTCGCATATCTTAAAAGTTAAGCTTTAGTCCTTTGTGTGGTTTTCTGTAGGCATCCGATCCATTTTTGCCTGAATAGGTATTGAAGTGAAGCCAATGCAAAATCATGGTTTCTTTGTTATTCATAAGCCGATCAGCAAGAAATTGTCAATTTTTTCTTCTTCAAAAGAAAAAGACGCGTCAAAATCAGATAAACGATAAAAACGTACTTGTTCACAGCGCCTTTCATTGCCAGTTATGCACGTTTATTATCTTGGAGCAATGGGTGAATTCCGCGAGCTACGTCTTTTTGCCGCGAATCATTCAACGTTCATTTCGTCATAGAAAGCTAAAGCACTGCTCAACAACAGCGGGATCCTTCGATACAATAGTGTGGTAATCGAAAGAAGCCCAGTTTGGTGAGAAAAGTGCGTGAGGTAGCACTCTCCAGCTGAACACATCGAATGTGTCGCGAATCGGTTTTCGTTAGGTCGTTCGATTCACGTCGTAGGAAAAAATTAAAATTAAACGAGAGATGCAGAGCATCATCTTCCTGCCAATGCGATATGCTCTTGGGTCTACCCAGAATTTTTTATGCTTGGGATTTTCAAATTGACGTATTTTTCCTATCCCTTGGTACGATACAAACACAATGATTTTTTGAAAAGGCAAGCTGTCCACAATTGCACCTGATAGGCGGTGCTAGAGCCAACGGTTGCTAGATTCATCCAAGTTTAATGAAGAATACTAACTTCAAAGGCAACTAAATCCGTGGCCAGTTTTAAACTTGCTATCAGGCCAACCGCACAGACTAGTTGGGAATGTCGGTTTTGAGTTAAGAAAAATGGGAATACTTTTTATTTTACCACAAGTTGAATTACTTACAGATACATTCTTTCGAAATGCTAACTGCGAAAAGGAGCATGTTTCACAAAGTGCGTCATGAGTTCGTAAGAAGGATATTTTTTGATAATATTAAAAATTGTTCTTCTCATCGTCGTTCGTTGCATGCTTTAAGAGGTAACGTTACTACGAGAGCCTAAGAAAACCTAAAATAGGGAGTTTCTCCGCAATTTTTTTCTTGAATGGTAGGAAAATTAGTCATTAGGCATTTAAATAAGTATTAAAAAATATATAATTTTAATTCTGAAAAATAAAAAGAATGTCAACATCGGACCCATTCTTGCGGTCAGCAGCGTAACTGATTTAAATTTGAAATTCCGTTTTAAATTCTATCTATTTTCAATCAAATCTGGCTAGTGAAGCACGTGGGGAATTCTAAAAATACAGATTTTCGTACAATTTATGCGTATTTGAATAAAAATGTTCAAAATCTCAGCAAAAAAACTATGTTTTTACTAAACAAAAAAAGGTTTAAACTAACTTAACGAAAAAACGTACGCATTCCGTTTACAAGAGCACGTAAAAAATTACAATGAAAAAGATGAATGCCTTTCGTTTTGGAAAATAGTGTTTCTAAAAGTTTTCGAATATGTCTTAGACATGTTTTTCTCTTTTGTTTTAATGCAATAAACTATTCATTAATTTTTTCCTCGAAGATTGTAAACCCGAAAGTGGGTCTTGTTGATGCATGTGTCAGACAGATTCGCACGGTTTACATCTTACGTCGTTCGAAATGGTGAAGAAAACGGCAAGAATATGTATAACTCAATAACCGGAATTCATAATCAACATTAACAATTCTTCCTAAGCTTAGGATTTCTGGACCAATGCATTGAAAGCTGCCAAATCGCTCTGAGCCTCGTACCTATCTATCTATCAGCGAAGCTACGCTAAAGTATTTTTGTTCGATAACGTTTCTAAATGCACATAAATATCTTCTAACGAGATCTGTTAGCGTATTAGAGAAGTCAGAAAACAAGTGCCAAAATATTAAGCAGACACTCTTAGCAGGCAAACTGTTTCTATCGAGAAAAGCACGCAAATCGAAAGAAAAATTCCAATCAGTCTTTTCCGCATGTTCGGAAAGTATAAACTAATGAAAAATAAAAGTAATTTTTTTTTTTTAAATTAACAATGATGTTGTTACCGCGTAAAATGTAATGGAATTAATCTCAAATTTTTTTAATCTGCTTTCACGTTCTTTCTTCACCGAATCAATTTGATGTAACATAATGAGCTTGATGTTGTCAACGTTCATAATTTACAAAAAGCAAAGAGCCTACCCTTTCAGAGTTGAGCCTTTTTAGATTCCAATTAGTTTTACCTCACTTGTAATACATTGCACTAAGCACGCATTGAAGGACATTAGTCAGCAAATTGTTATATCCTATATTAATTGCAGTCTACAAATATAGTAAGTTTTCGCGGATGTACGCAACACCCTCAAGAACATGAGATAAACCCACCTTTTATTATTATTATTGTCTGTCCGTCTTATTTTCTTACGTTCAAGTTACTGGTCACAATTTTTCAGATATTTTGATGAAATTTGCTAAACCGACATAATTTGGTCCAACGCTACTGAAAATGGTGCGGATTGGATCACTTTTTCGACCACTTTCACCACATAAGGCTTATATTTGAGAACTCGTTATATGAATAGTTGTATTAAGCGAAGTAGCGCGCCTTGTTTCACTATAATCTTTTCACTTGTTTTATTTGATCTTGCTTTCGAGATGAACCGCAATTTATTAAAAAAAAAAAAAACAAGACTTCTGCGGGCAGGAACAGCTATTTTAAGTTTTTATTATTCTATTATGTGAATGCGCTTTCTTTAACTTAACTGTAAATTTAACTTAACTGTAAAAATCCTGGCTTTAGATTTTCGCTATCAAGCTTTTAAAATTAAGATTTTCGATGAGAAAATAAGGTAAGGAACTTGGAGAATAATATGATTATAAATAAGGAATAGTCCATCTCTTCGATTTATCGCCAAACTAGTAGTCCGACTAGTTGCTGCCCATAACTCTCAACTTGTTTTAAATTATGTTAAAACTTTGATCTATAACTACACCTCTTCGTCAGCATAAACGTAAAAGTAACCAATACAATTATACAGTGTTTGCTGCAAAAAAAAAAAAAAAAACATTGAATACTTTTTTCATGTCAAATAATATTCAATAGAAAAAAAAAATGGCGTATTCGCTGTTCAGAAACATTCACACGCAATAATGCATGATTTGAAAAATGTTTTTTTTGTGTATTTTGTTTTTTACATTTCTGGTTAAGCAACGCCCGATTTTTATTACAATATCTATTGACTCGCGTTCGCAGATAGTTTAGAAAATTAAAAATGAAAAAAAATGCATAAAACACGAAGCAAAAAAAAAAAAAACAACTATATATTTATACATATTTATCTGCAACCGTTGTACTGTAGTGGAATGTATGTAGTACAGTTGTATATTCATGTATGCATTTAGTTTCTCAATTAATTCTAGTATTTTTCAATTTTGTGTTATTTAGTAGGTATTGTTAAGATAAATAAAACTTGAAACATATATAAACTCTTGTGAAATAAGTGTATAGCGTTTCGCTTTGCTTTATTGTGTGTACGAGTGTAGCTTGTGTTAATTAAACTTGTTCTATATGAGTTCTTTAGCCGCTGCTTCTTGGTCCGGTATGTGAGAATGTGGTTATGTTCGTTGTAATACTTTTTCTTATGTTCTTGGCGGTGTTTCTCTTCTTCTTCTTCTTCTTCTTTTTTTGTAAACTACGTTTTAATTTTGCTCTTTTTTTGGTTAATTGCTCATTATTAATTGACGACCTAAACCAATCAGTTACATACGGGACCCTTAATGCATTCTATAATTTAAACACATTTTTTCTTAATTATAAATTAACTTTGTAGAATTTTAAAAGAGACTTTGGTCCTTCCAACAATGAATACAGGGAGCTGTCAGAAATTTTTATTGATTTTCCGGTATTGCGAAATTCTCGTAAAGATACATCATTAGCGAAAAATATTTGATAATGAAATTTCGGACGTTCACGTTCTCCATATACAAGCAAGTGAAAACAGGTGGACACAGTCCCATTTTACATTAAATATCCTATAGTACCGTATAATCATTCATAAAACCATCTTTCATAATAAACTGTTATATAGGAAGCGATGGAGAAAGTGTTGGAAGCGGAAAGCGTTTTTCCCTGGGCCAGAACACGTCAGTGTACTAGATTTTATCAAAACATCTCAAGCATTGCGAACACAGAAATACAAGACGGGCAGAGGGATCGACAAGTGTAGATCGATTAAGAATTAAAAAAACGAACGGTATAATAAAAGCTTGCTCTACCTCAAATTTTTCTGTACATTCCCACAAACTTAATATACCCTTGTACCACAAGTGGTGTAGGGTATAAAAAATGGAGCAGTATTTACCCGACAAAAGTGCTTCTCTAAATACGTAATTTTTCAAAGTTGAAGTGAAAGATTATCAAATAAATTTTTAATTTAAAACTAGTATCTAAATCTGACTTTAAAGAAAAGGAAAAAATGTAGCGGATTAAGTTTTCGTAAGACAATCGGACATAATGTAATCCATAGTGGCGATATTCTTGTTTCGTTCATGGAAATTTGAAATTTCGGGTTAACGTTGGAAAGTGATTTCAAATTTTTTTTATATTTAAAAGATTTATATAGAGTTTCCATGAGACATTTAAAGTATATTACTCTCCCAGGGAGCGTTTGCTATCATTGCCTCATCCCTCTGGAAGACCTCAAGCCTCGGTCCTTTACACATTTTTACTTTGGCGAAGTTTACGGCTTTTCTTTCCAAGATTGCAAGTGCATATCAATAATAAATCACAGCAATTGAAAACTGAAAAGGGAAGATTCCCCACAATATCTATAGTTTTTCGTATTGAACGTACGCTGATCAGGAATGCACATAGAGGATTTTGCAAAATGAATGCGTAATCGGTATTTTAAACTCAAGTTTGATATTAGAAAAAAAAGAATTCCAAACAGCCAAATATTACTGAGTATGTTGGCTTTAAAAAACTTAAATTTTTTGGTGCGATTTTTTATTTGTTTGTTTGTTGTTTAATTGCACGTACAGAATTCGACTGCTATAGGGATCCATATGGTTTAAATACCACTTACGGGTAAAGACTTAGCTTAATTAAAAGTAAAATACAAAAGGAAAGGAAATAAACTACGAAAAATACGAAATTAATAAATGGGAATAAGCAAAAAGAAAATCGTATACTCATCCAGCCTATATACGCATTCACGAGCTGCTATACATCAACTAAAAGTGCACCCAGTGAACACCTAACCAATGTAAACATACCGAAACTTAGCAAAACTTCAGTAACAGTTTTCAGTATGTTGGCGAGAGGAAACAAAATAATTGTTAACTTGCATTAAGAAAGTGAAAAGGAGGAGGAGCATGCATGGTTTATAATGCCATTAAATTAGTAAACGTTAGAACGTCATTTGCTTAAGTGAAGATAAAACACGAACGCGGAAACATGAACGGAACAAAAGACTCATAAACCTATCGTCATGTATGCCTTTTTGCTCGGCACATAATGTGAAATGAGTTTAGGAAACTTTTAAATATTGAATATAAGAGTTCGGGATGTTGTCTCTTGGCAACGAAGAGGTGCGCCGCGAAGGATAGAAGAGGAAACGTGAGAAGATTCCAATATTTAGATATTTGAGAAAATGCAATGGATTCGCATACTTTCGTTTATGACGTATAGGCATATCCACGACCCAAACGAATAGGTAAATATATATTGATGATTGATTTTCCCAAAAAGATTACTAAAGCTTTGAAACATGATTTGTATTTGGTTAAAATAAGCACTGAAAACGTAATATTTAATATGAACAAAAAACTTTTGTTGATTTTCTCTATTGAAAGAGCCTTTTTTGATCTTGTTAAAGGCGTGGAGTGCAGATGTCAATTGTCAATCAAGTAATGGACGATTCGGGATGTAGCATAAAGTATTTAGTTAGCTTTCAACTGGGACAGCGACGACGTAAATATAAAAATTATAATAGGAGTGGCTAGATTATCGTACACGAAATATCAGAAAATTCTAGTGGGCCGAGAAGTTAGTTTATACTTTCGCGTTCGTTTAAGAAATGCTCTATAGGGTGGGTGCTCTTGCTTGGTCCAGAATCATGGACATTGCAAATCAATACAACGAGCAGGTCAGGGGAACTTTGAGATGTGGTGTTGCCGGCGGATGTTAAAAATATCGTGGGCGAATCGCATATTCAATGCTGAAGTTCTGAGAAGAACAAGGAAAAAATGCGTATGTATTGTGTGCACATGGTAGGTGGGGTAGGCCCTATTGAAGGGCGTAGAGTCATTGGCAAAAAACAAATGTCGTAGCTGCGCAATATCCGAAATCAGACAGGGCTGAGAACCGTAGACGAACTCATATATATCCGCAGAGAAGCCGAGAAGATTTTTTGGCTTTAGTTAGCAATGCACGCTTTACTTAGCACGCAATAACAGCATGAATTGTAAAATCAAAACGCATTCAGTAGTGGAGTGGTAATAAAAGAAGAAGATTTAATAAAGAAAAAAAAAGTATTTTTCTTCTTTTTTTTTTACGCACGAAATTTGTGCGAACTGCATTGCGAATTGCACGATTTCTATTTTATTTATTTACGTTTTTTAATTACATATTCAAATATCTTCACATTTACCGTCACTTTAAAAGGTAAAATTTAAGATTTTCATCCGTATTCTGAACAACATCACAGAGACGTCACCAGTCTCCAGCATTTTCTTCGTTGTGATTTTGACTATGACTATGATGTGCTATTAAATCAAAATTGACCTAAAGTAATAAACAGTATGACAACAAAGCAACTTATTCTCTTTTCTGACCAGTGAGCGAGTACCGCACCAGAATATGCCTACTTCAGTTAATTCTTATGTTAAAATATCTGCTATTAATATGTTCATGAATGTAAAGTGAATGGAAAAATTTCAAATCTCTAAAATCATCATGTTTTTTTTCAGAAATTTTCTTTTAAAAAAAGTGTTTACGTATAGTAATCTATGCTCCACAAATGTGTTACAAATTATTGAGCAACGCAAATATGTGGTTTAATTAATTAATTTCTCTGCTAATGCAGTAAACTTAGATGCCAATTTTACGGCCGTATTCGTATAAGGCAAGCGTTCAGCTTTGCGAAAACATTCCTATTGGCTTTTATTCTCCTCTGTCAAGAAAATAAAAAAATAGTGAAGGATGTTAAAAACGCAACAGTTTTTGATTAAACTTGAATTTGATAAACTGAATGATTTGGTTCTATTTGACGTGCAGTTTCACTGTATGTCGCATGCATCTAGGGGTATATACATGTTGTTGTATATATGAATTATTAAAAATGGCATTCAAGTAGAGATCTTTTTCGAAGCGAATACCTATGTAAAAATTGCTACACACTTATTATTTGTGTATATATACGTAATGAGCAAATAAACAAGAGAACGTATACAAAGAAACAGCAGCGATCACTAACGCATAAAAAAAAAAAAACAAGAACAGAGAAGTAACCTTAATGGATTCAAACATAATTTCACTGAAATATAACATTTTTTCTTGATTTCATTTAATATTTTTTATGGGACAAAATATCTATTTTTCCTGCTTAATTTCGTCTGAAGTAGTGGAAATTACAGCAATCACCTCAGGATAAACAATCCATTACAGATCTCTTTTATATGCTATTTTCAGTTATCGGAAAGGAACATCTACTGTCACGAATCTCTTAGAGTTTACTCGCCATCTTCAAAAGCTTGTTCTAGTGGCTTTTGTACGGATGTCGTATATACTGATTTTAGTAAAACTTTCGACTTAGTTAACCATAACTTATTGATCTTCAAACTCCATGCTTCTGGCTTCTCTTTCGACTCAGTGAAATCGATAAGCTCTTATCTGCATAACAGATCGTTCAAGATACTGTTCAACTTCATCCCTTGGGACCACTTTTATTTAATTTATACATTAATGATCTCCACTCGGCGATTAAATGGAGCCAGATCTTAATGTATGCTGACGATGTTAAACGGTTTTCTTTCTCCGTCAGAGTTCTTTGCAGAAACCTATACGATGTCTATCTCTTAATCTCAATATCGAATTCTTTAAAGTCTATCAAAACAACTGTGCTTAATACGCTCGACTTGCGTATTCGTATTCAAAGTAACTTGCAATCTTAAAATCTCACTATGACTCGAAGATTAGCTCGTGTTCTTTACTATTATCGATTGCCAACTGTTGCGTATTTGCAATAGTTTGGGGGTTCACTCGCAACTTGGACCTATTCCGATTGTGGATGTGCCTCTGTGCTAATTGCGTACATGCTTTCTTTTTTTTAGTTATTTATTTATGCATGAATTATTATTTAATTAATTGTATGTTATTTTTTTTTTCTTTTCTTATATACGTTATACTAGTTTTTAATAATAATTAGTATAAGATTTACTTCCAAGAGCCAATTGAATTCGACTATTAATTTATTTTAGTTGAGTTTCATGTATAAGTAAATAAATAAATAAATAAATACGCGTTGCAGAAACTTCCGAGCAAAGATTCTAGCTTCACTGTCTAAGAAGTAAGATTGCTAAGCCAGATCTTGAAGTCAGTTGCTGGATGATCACTCTTGTTAACATGGCGAATACCTATTCGTCTCACTTCTTTCTTTCTATTATATATAATTCTCAATTATATTCGGTACAGCAGCTTCCCAGTAAAAGCACTAGTTAATTAAATTATTTTAATTAATTTATAAAATTATTTTAACATTTTTTTTGTTTTTTTTTTATTGCCGTAGGCTTAGAGCGACAAGAATAGTTTCAGGGTTCATTTAAAATTGCAAAAACGCTGACTATATGTGTAACTCTGAAATCATCTTAAGGTACCAGGTGAGTAGAACGATAAGTGATAAGTAATCACATGTTATGAACTTTTTCTTTTGAACGTGCAGTCAACAAAACTCACAAAATGTTTATTAAGTTCTTTAAAAAATTCTTAAACTGCTAATTAGTATGCGTTAGTTAATCTACGTACGTCCTTCTGTACACTGCTCGTCCGTCTTTGAGTTTAGTATTAAGTTTTAATAAAGACAATTTTTGATAAAACAAATGAATTGTTAAAAGCTTGACATATAATATATATTTACGTTTAATTTACACGACAGGATAAGATTGAATTAAAAAACTCTCAACGTTTTTTCTCAGTTAATTAATTTACGGATTATCACCAAACTATGAAATTGTCGTATTTCATAAGGAAAGTCTTTATAAGTAAGAGATAAAGATAGAGGAGATATGCAATCATCTGTTCCAAATTTCAAAACTTCAATTGTAAATAACAAGCACGGGAAAAGAGAAATAAAGAAATTCAGCATGAAAAGGAAAGTCTTATATTTAGTATGTGTCCTCTGGTATCGTATTTACATATATATTGAATATAGTGCATTTCAAATTTTTTTACAGTGTTTGAGAAGCAATTCATTGATAATTTAGAAAAACAGGGATAACTATTGATTTTTGAAGCAAAGCGAATGATTCGATTTTACAAAGTAATCCGACGAGATTGAAAATAAAACAAAAAGTTTTCTTTCACCCGGTTTGTCGTTGAGGTTTATTTATGTTAGACAATTTTGCGGCTAGAGTTGCGATTGTACCAAACGGAACGGAAGGCTCATCAATTTTGTGCCGGTTCTCATAGGTTTGGCATATTTCCGTGCATCGCAGGACAGTGTTGCTATTCGTATTGGATGTAACAAAATATGTTTGTTTGTTTAAACAGATATGAATTTGTAAGAAAATGTGAAAAGGTTGTGCCAACGGGTGCGAAGGAATCAGTTGACATTTAAAGAAGAACTGTTAAAGGAGTTCTAAAAGTTTTACCAGGAGAAAGAAATAAGTAAGAATATAAAGGTTGACTTTTAAAGTTGACAATTTGGAAACATAGCCATGTATTGTTTTCTTAAACTCTTTCATTGTTTGATTTCTGAGAAATATATTTTTAAGAAGCACCAACGAACAACTATCAAATAATGAACACGCTTAAGCTGAAAAATTGGTGAAAAATATTTTATATATATATATATATATAGATATTGTTTGGTTTAGTTTTAGATTAAAATTCTGAGTCATTTCTTCTTAATCCCATTCATCCAACTAAACGTGAATATATTTTTCAAAATTACCATAAATTAAAACAGACCTTCTTAAATTTTGGGCCCAAGTTCAGAAATGCTTTAATAATACTGAATAGAAAATTTTAATATATTTTCACAAAAATTTCGTTTTATAAGTGTATTGCATCCGAAATTTGCTTAAACCGTTTACAGGGCGGCATTTCAAACTGCAATGTTAACGACCCACTTTGATTCGATGAAAATTGAGGAACGAGTTTGCATTTAACGGAAAAAATATTGGAAATTTTTATACACAAACTTGAATGAATAAACGGAACGAAACAATATTCAATAATAAGTTTTAACATATTTTTTATATATACATATATATATTTTCTTTCTATCGAATGATGAAATGCTTGAAAAAGCGGTAGGTTTTTTGAATTGCAACTGTGACGAAATGAAATGATTTTAACAGTTTACTTAACGAAACAACTTTCATTAAAATTATGAAACAAATTTATTTAAAAACCGAAATGATGTATAAATTACAAGAGAACATCTATATATGCGTATACAAGGTATGTAAATGCATATGTGAGATCATAGGTTACATAATCCGTTAAATGTATAGAATCGACATCGGATCGGAATGACCGTAAATATATCTTTAGTGCTTTAAAAATAGTTTCATAACTGCATTTATAAATCTATACCTGCCTATGCTTATGTTTATTACATCCAAAGTCACGAGTACATGTACGCGGATGTATTTTCACTCTTGCGCACACACACACACACACACGCGTACACACACACACATACACACATACACACACATATATATATATATATATATATATATATATATAAATATATATAAATATATATATATATATATATATATATACATAAACACACACACTTACATACATATATACATACACCCGCGCGCGCGCGCGTAAGCACGCATTTATTTATATATCGCAAATAAAAAGAAACCTTATATGCCTAACGCTTTAAACAAGTTTTTAACAATCAAGTATTTGTTTAAACAAAGGCCAAATGCCCGATTAAGAGAAATTTCTACGTTAAATTTTTTAAAAAAGTTTTTTTATTTAGAGTAAATATTACAGCCGTTACTAGCTATATAGGTTGTTAGTTACTGCTCTGCCTCTATTATAATTACATTTACTTTGAAAAAGTCGCTAAGCGCTAAAGTGTTAAATTTCATCTTTCCGCGATGGACGTTGGGCGAATGTGTAAGCATTACTAAGCTAGACAACAAGAATCTCGTGTTAGGCCATAACCGATAGATGACCGAAAATTTGAATGCGCTTGAGTTAAGATAGAGTGTGACCCTGACGCCGGCAACAAAGGAAAAACTAACTTGACTTAACTTAAACTTATTATTCCTACGACCGGTTGTTGTAATTGTAAGCTCAGTACAATACAAATCTATTTCAAATCTGCCCATACATATGTCCATATACGGCAAATTACATGCAAGAAAATTTTATTATAGAAAATTCTATTCAATGGATAAAAAGCTCTGCATTTTAGTTCAAAATTTTGCAAAAAAATTTATCAAATTGATAAACAAATTAATTGCTGGAATATAAGCGCATTTTTACAGCAAATGCATTTTTAAGATCATCTTTATTTTAATTTTATGGCAATACAACAGAGTGAGAACTTTCGAAGGGCAGCTAACAACGAGCCAAAACCAATGAAAAATTTTCCGTTTGTTAGCTTACGCTCTTGGATAGTTTGCACTTTGGTAATAAGAAATTTTAACTACTCTTTTAAATTATGATAATTTTCTCTAGAGGCCTAGCTATACATAATGGGAAAATAACTGGCTTTAGACTGTAGAATAGAAAATATTAATAAAAGCCATCTATTAAAAGCTGGTCAAATTCTAAAGTATGAAAACATACTCGATCGCTAGTTGAACAACAGTTGAAGCGGTAAATATGAAAAGTAAAACGCTGGGCTTTAATATAACATCAAACGGTAGTTATTGGATTTTAATAATGTGTGATATATATATTTCGTAATAGAATCGTTAGGTTGTTAAACGGATATCATATAAAAGTAGTTGATTTTCCTGAAAACTAGCGTGATAAGAGTAGTAAGAATTTTTGGATAAGATAAGAAACATTATTGGACCGTGCAATGAAGTGTAATAATGTTAACGTTATAGCACATTTTTAACAAGACTATTGGATTGCCATTAGCGTTAGAAGCAATTCTTGTTCATGCATTGAAATAAAATTGGCTTTAATTAATTGCTTTTAAAATAGGAGAAGAGATAATCCTCTCAAAATAATTTCGGACTTATTTTGTTTTGATTAAGAATAGCGGATCTGAGATTGTTTCCTAAGTCATTTCATGGATAAGTAGTGCGCGCCTAAAACGTCAATAGTTTTGGTAATAGTTTGAAGAGGGTAAGCAAAATCCATTGTTGTTTTGAAAGCCAAGTTGCTTAAAAGTTGTAGATATATATATACATATATAAATAGAAAGGGAAAGGCTTTAATTCCTGGGAAGAATTTTTTGTTTGTTTGTTAATCTAAGACCTATATTTCAAAGGCGAAGAATAAGTTTGCAAAAGCGAAACAGTTAAACTTTATCAGAAAGCGATTTAAGAAATAAAATTGTAAGAGCATTTAGTTTTCATGTGAACGAATGGATAGAAGGCATCAGTCTATAATATGTTATGTTATAAAGTAAATCAAATAGCAAAACAATAACATTTATAGTAAAAAATAAAAAAAAATATTTCATTAATTATTTAATACACACCATTACTAGGCACACACCACTGTCATTACTGTGTACTGTCATTTAATATGCAACATAAAATATAACGGCGATCGATTAAAAAAGAAAACAAAACGAAAAACGAAAGGAAAAAAGAAATGACAGTACAGACAGATGTTTTAAAACGAGTAACGTTTTACTGATTTTAACAGTTTTGCAGCGAATTTTACTTTTATTCGAACTTATTGGTACCAAGAGATGAATGCCACCGCCACACAGAGATGCAGTGACATATAAGGAAACATCCTTTTTTTTTTGTTTTCTAAAAACACATTTAAAAACACTGGTTGCTGTGATTATTATTGAGTTCGCCTCATACTTTTCTTTACATAGATACTAAGTAACAGTTTCTCACATAACACATTTTTTTAACATCAACCGGCGGCAAATTTTGTCTGTTTGTTTTTTCAAGGTAAAAAATTTTTTTTCTTTTGTTTTCAATTCTTTGGTTATATAATAAAATGTAAGACTTTTTAGCCTGGAATTTAAACCAGATAATTAAAATTTTTCTCTTTGTTCATATTTAATAAAACTTTTTTTGTTTTTTTTTTTTTTTATATACATTTTACCATAAACAACTCCCGTTTTATATAAAAGCACATTAATTTTTATTTAAACAGATTTATGTTTTTATTCTTCTTCTCTTTTTTTTTTGTTTTACAGTTGGTTTCTAACTTTACTTTCACGGTTTACATAAGTTAGCAGTCGCGCGCGGATACGTTTTATTGAGCCGAACGTGTATAGTATTCTGTGCGGATTGTGCGATCGAACGTATGTGCTGGGTTTATGATTGTATACGTTCTGTTTTTTTATTTTTATTTTTGGCTTTTTTGTTTCTTATTACGTTCCACGATATGAAACGGACGACACGAACAATCTGCGTAACAGTCAAAAGTAGACTAACATGGGTTACTTGAGCAACTACAACGGTGTACAACAAATGGGAATTACACGACAAACGACATCGACAACGAACACGATGACGAGACCTCAAAACACAATACTTAAAACTACTATTGCACCAACAACAACAGTAACAACAAAAGCATTGTATGTATGAATGTGCATAATAGCTACTCACTATGCTAAACACAGATACTATATTATGTACAGCCAAGCAAACAAAACAACGTTCACACATACGCACACATATCCATCCATCGATATGCTATTATATGCACAAATGCAAAAGGCCTCTCACACAGTTAAACACCTACAGTTAGTTATTATACACATATATGATTGAACAATTAACCTAACCACATAAAATGGCATACAAAGAGAGCGAGAGAGAGTACGCGGGAGAGTTTGGGGTTGCAAGTGTGTGTGCGGAGAGACTGAAAAAGGAAAGAGAGAATAAGAGAGAAAGAGAAAGAAGTAGAGAGAAACGGACTCCACTTTTTAGATACTTTTTTTACGCTAGCGTTTACAAGATACATTGTCGGTGAGAGAGCAAGAGTAGAGGAAAAAATATTATTCGAAATGAAGTGAAAGAGAATGCAAACGTTTTTGAGAGTATGAGAGGCAGAGATTTTATTTATTTATTAATTTTTTTGTTTTTTATATGTTTTCAAAGAGAATATATATTTTTCTTATTGAAAGAGAGACATAATATTAATAATAAAATAAAACGTAAAAATAACTACAAGTTGTTGTTTTTAAAGGCGGTTTTTTTTTCTTGTTATCTTAGTAAGTCAGCTTGTATGACAGATACATTTTATTCGTTGGTTATACAAATGTATCTGTAACTAAATTATAATCACGTTTATTCCATGTTCATTCATGTTCAGCTCAATGATTATTAAAGAAGCATACATCAACGATGGGCTGGTCGTTCGCTAAGCTAATTAAGAGTATCTAGTAGATACTTTATAATGGAATTTTTGTAATTAAAGCTTATATCTATCGTTAACAATAGTAATAATAATAATAATAATAATAATAAGAAGAAGAAGAAGAAGAATAAAAATAATAACAACAATAGCAACAATATACACCATTAGCAGTAACAACAAACAAGTGATAATATTGTTAATTAAATAGACTACAAAAGAAAGTGGGTTGGCCCTCTTGCAAAATCTCAATAGTATACAGTGCTTCTAGAAGAAGAAGAGTACAAAGTATATGAAAACGAAAAAAGACTTTGGACCGGTTCTCTGTGAAAACATGTACAAAATATTAACTACATTAAGAAAATTACGTATATATATGTAAGTATGTTTGCATATATAAAATACAAAACTCCCCTCTTGTATACAACATACAATAACAATCGCAATAACAGCCAGAGGAGTAACAAATTCAAAAAATAAAAAGCAAAACGAAAAAAAATATAATATTATATATGTATTTATGTATGTGCGTGCATATATCTTGAACATAGCATGTTTTTCACAGTATCTACAAGATACTCTATATCTGCGGCCATAAATATAAAACAATCTTCAAAAAACAACAACAAGAACGTCAACAACAATAAAACAAAAGAGAACAGACGACCGACCCCCTTATTCATATATATGTATATGTAGAATTGTGTACTAACTTTAGCTCGCGTTGAGCGATATTATGACTGCCTGGCTGCCTGCCATACAGGCTGCCCGCCGATTGCTTTTACATAAACGAGACAACAAATAAAATTGTAACACACATGCACACAGAAATGTACATGCACTACACAAACACACAAATCGCCACAAATCGACACAAATCGAAATGCAAGCAAGCAAACGATACGGTTTTTATGTTGTTCTTGCTTGTTCTTCTTGAAGTAAGTAGAGGAAAAACGACATAAAAAAAAAATAAAAAAAATATATAAAAAAATCTACAAACAACAACACCATCATTATAAGTTACAACTATAACAACAACATTGCTGGCTTCACAGGGCGCTGTGCAAGCGAGCGAGAGGAACTGAAGTAAATGCGTATCGGTAGTGTGAGCGAGCTAGAGCTCATTCTGTTCAATGTTCATTGCCGTTGGTGGTGGTGGCATTGCTTGCTTGTTGGTAGTTGTAAGACAAGCGTACACACATTTTATACACTCGCTGATAACTCGTGACTATGTGTTTGTTTATGCAGCCGTATGCGTATATGTGTGTAGTCATCCCATCATCAACAACATCAGCAGCAGCCGTATCTAAAGTGTATCTACGTATATATGTGTGTATGTATGTATGTACGTGCGTGTGCGCGCGCGCGCATGTGTGTGTGTGTGTGTTTGTGTGTGTGTGCGTATGTGTGCACCAGTGTATTTATATGTATGCATGTTATACTCTGTACATAACACAGCGTAACATGAAAAAATTAACTTAACAACTAGAAAAATGGCTGTTATTGCATGTTGTTGTAGTAGATGTTTATGTTTTTCTCTGCCTTCTTTTTTTTATTTTCCTTTTCCAGTCATTCTTTTTTTATTTTTATTTGTTGTTGCTAACTGTAAGCGTGTGTGTACATTTAATAATGTGTATGGTTGGGCGATTTGTTCGTTTAGTTTTGCGTTTGTATATATTATTGTTGTTGTCGTTGTTATTGCTTCCAATTTTGTATATTAGTGTTCGTTACCCGTAAACGATACAACTTTAATATCTGTTTCAACTGTTTGAATTGTACAGTTTATGGATATATATCTATTTATATATATATATATATATATATATATATATATATATATATATATGTATGTATGTATGTATGTATGTATGTATGTATGCATATACAGTGTTTGTATTTGAAAATGTATTTATCGAAATTTATAATGGGCGTTAAGAAAAACAAGGAGGTGCCGTGAACATACATACATGTTCATGAGCACGCAATAGCATCATCCCGTCATAAAGGAAAAAAACCAGATTCTCCAGTAGAGTAAAGCTTTTATTGTGTTATCGGAAAAATGATTTGATCCCAGTTACAACAACATTACCGGTAGATTTTGGTGAAAAAAACAAAAAAAAAAAAACATTTAATTAGTTAAGTCAACACATGTCGAAAGCGGCTGCGTAATAGATTTTCAAATAACTTCCTCAAAATCGTTTTACTAGTTCTGCCAAGCGGTCTAAAAATGTTTTTCAAAGATCGTCTATTTTTAGAACACCTTTTCAAATAGTCACTATGATATTATATAGTCTTGCCGACCAAGCTTTCAGTTCCAGAATTAGTGATGGAACGCCTAATTAGTGAATTTAGTCCACAATCGAGTTATGTTTTTCTTTCTATTAAAAAATAAATGAAAAGGACGTTGTGACGTTACAACAAACTGTTTCATGATAATTTTCACTACCATTCCTTGCACTTTAAATACATTAGTTAGATATAAACAAAGAATAAATGAACAAATAATAATAAGGTTAAAATGAACTAACATTATTATTAATATAAAAATAAAATAAGAACGAATAAAGGTAACGAAATTAAAATTAAAATAAAGTTTTAAAAATTAACTAAAATTAAACTAAAATCAAAATAAAATAAAAATAGGTCTACAGTTAAAATTAAAATAAGAAAAAAAAAAAAAAAAACAATTACATAGAAATCAAATACTAAATCAAACAAAATTAAATCAACGCAAATTAAAAATAAAATTAAAATAAAATTAAAATTAGAACAAAGATGAATTAAAAATAAAAACAAAGTAAGTGAAAATTAAATATTAATAAAATAATAATAACACAATAAAATAAAAACAATATAAAAATAAGATCTAAATAAATGTAGGGTAAAATATAAATATATTTAGAATAAAATAAAAATAAATTATGACCCATGAGATGCTTAAGGATTCTAATCAATTTACGTTTATTAAAATTAGCGTAATTTTGCTAAATTCTTATGAAAAAACTGAAAGGACATCTTTTTTAATATTTTAATTCTTACATGCAAGGTATATAAAAGATATTTATTTCGAATTTTTTAAAAAACCAAATGGAGGCGAGGCAGCTCTTAGAAAACGACAATGTTTTTATACCCATCACCGAAGGTTGAAGGGTATATTCATTTTGTCAACCCGTTCGCTACGCACGGATGGAAGCATCACATACCCCACAAAATATACATATTCTTGATCAGCATCGAATTCTAAATAGATTTATACCTATCCGTCTCCCCGTCCATCCGTTTGTGTGCCTGTCTGTCTGTATATTAACTGTTGTAAACATTCTACTGGCCGCAAAGTTGAAGCTATCGACTTCAAATCTGGCAAAAACATTGAACATTCATGCAGGCAGGTTGGCATTAAAAACGGGTCAAATCGGTCGAAGGACACGCCCACAGCACAACGTAAACCGAGAACACCTCTGTTTTTCAAAAGAAATAAAAATTGTTTATTTACTCATTACTCATAAACTATAGCAAATAAATGCCCAAATATTTGAACGCGTATTCTATGGGCAATGCGATAGCATTTGCCTTTAAAAATAGAAAAAATTGACCACGCCTACCCAAAATTATGGTATATTAAAATTTAAGTGTTTTTTCAATACCTTTATAACGCCCGCAAACAAGCTTCACAAACCCTATAGAATATATAAATTCTTGGCCAGTTTCAAATGTGGAATCCATCTAAACATGTCCGCCTATCTCGTCTGTCCATCAGTCTGTTTGCGCAACTTTGTAGTATGTGTGGGAAATAGTCTCCCGTTAGCGAAAATGAAGATATCGCTTACAAATGTACAGAAGACCGTGGAATCGACATAAACTTTCCAAAGATACGCCTATAACTCCCACATGCCTATACGACAAAACCTTTTATTTTGAAAATGTAATTTTCTGATTTGTTTTCTTATTTATTTTACGGGCTGGAATTTTTCAATTACAAAAATAAAATATTAAAAAAAAAAAACCTGAAAATGAACTGAGCATCGTGCGTTTTTCGCAAAATTTATTTCAAAAAGTGTGATCACCTTGAATTTTTTTTTTTAAATTGATTTATCAAATAAGTTCTAAGATCCGCAGCATCAGAATTTTATTTTAAAACCAGAGTGAAAAATTTCAAAGCAACCAACATATTTTTAAAATTCAGGTTTACTTATTTATTTATTTACTTTATTTGCTTGTACATGAAACTCTTAAAGTAAATTTTATTTTAATTAATATTAAAACCTACTATAAGTACACGTATATAGGTATAAGTATAATAAAACAAATAAGAAGGAAAAAAGAAAAAAGAAAAAAAAGCATGTACACAACTAGCATAGAGACACATCCACAACCAGTATAGGACCAAATTGCAAATGAACCCCTAAGCCATCGCAAACATGCAAAAGCTCGGCAACCAATAACAGTTAACAACAATTAATTTTCGACTCATAATGACTTATTAAGGTTAAAAGT
This sequence comes from Glossina morsitans morsitans, assembly GCA_001077435.1. Lineage (NCBI taxonomy): Eukaryota > Metazoa > Arthropoda > Insecta > Diptera > Glossinidae > Glossina > Glossina morsitans. Next base: position 43,441 of record CCAG010009438.1, read on the forward strand.
TAATTTAAGTACGACATAGGTAAATCGCGCGTATTAGGCGATTTTGCGTTAATGGACTTTAAAGAGTCCGCTAATGAGAATAAGTGATAGACGTCGTTTAGGTTCTTGGAAGCAACTCTGAGCGAGTTAAACAGCTCATAAATATATTTACATTGACTAGGCTTCATCAAGATGAAGTGCCTAGAGAAGCGGTTAGGGACATTAAAGCTTATCTCACCAAGTAATGCAGGCGAGTCAATAGTACCATTTACTATCTTGATTGCGAAGGAAACGCCAGGAATAACTCTACGTTTCTCAAGAGACGGTAAGGACAACAAAAGCAAACTATTTTTGTTGGGGGGAAGAGAGGCAATCGGATCCCGACCCAAATTTCTAAAGGAAAGCAGTAAGAACTGCCTTTGAACAGATTCAATTGAATCTACATAGCGCCTATATGAAGAAACTTTAATTAGTACTTCAACTTTGGGACGTCTCGTGATACAACTTCTTGTTGATTTACTATTAAATTCATCCGATGCTCGAGGCCACACGGACTCGATATGAAACGATAATTGGTGCCATCTAGTGAGTAAGACAGTCACCAATAATGAGGATGTACCTTTACTCTTGGATTGCCTGTAGAAAAAAATAGTTACGGACCGTTGCCTGCGCTGTGAGTAAAGCGAGGTCCAACCAATTCACTTCTGGGAATAACCACAATCGCAATGAAACGAAGGACTGTATTCAGCGGTTATGAAGGGCAGGCAGTACAAATGTGAACTATTCTGCTATTCTACGTGCTACGATTATCGTTTTGTTTCCAGTAGTTGCCATGCTATGAAACACCGAATCTTATTTTATCCAGCTTAAAGCCCCGTTCGCAATAGAATTACCCATACTTCGTCAAGTGCTATCTAATTTTTCTTCGTATTATTATATATACTGTTCAATTGATTAAATATGTCATGCTTTTCCGTCCAACTCACTATTATTTTTCTACTCCATAACAATTTACAAACTTCATATATCAAATTTTTGCAAGCAAAATATGTTGTTGATCAAAAACACAGTACTTTTACAGGACAGCGTTTATCTCTGGTCACGTTATGGGTGACTAGTAACGTAATAGGAAGGACTTTATTTCTTCTTACATTTCTAACGTTACGGAATTTGTATTTTTGATATGTTCATATATATGTATATCGATGTCGTTTATCGGCACCCAAACAATTTCGTTCCCTAGAGAAAGATTACTGAAGGTTAGTAATATACTCCGGCTGTGTAAATGGAATCAAAATAAAAGATTATCAAAAAAAAATTACATACTTTTAATTTGAAATAAGAACAAGTAAAAAAATTATATTCAGCCACGGCGCAACATTCAATAGATTACATAATTGTGCTTAATACAGTTTTTCGAAAAATTGGTCTGAAGCATTATCAAAAGCGTTCGTGTGTGGGCCGGAATTTGTCGACCTACTAGGTTATACCGAAATATCTCAACCATTGCTATCTTACGGTTGAACATGAGAAGTAGAGATGGGCAGACCCACAGACAACCTTAAATTGATTCTAAAAATGATTTTAAATCGATTGATATAATAAAAAGTGAGTCTATCTCAAGGCTTCGTACATCCATACAAAGTAACTGTTCTTCGCATCGCGACTAACGTAGTTTACAAAAACTAGGAAAATTGTATTCGGCTCTGGCCGAAAATTTTGCACACGGCACCTTCATATTAAAATAGAATACGGAAACATGTATTGTTGCAGTTTATGGGAACTGAAAACAGTCATTTTTTAAGTTTTGAAAACAGGGTTGTTCTCAAGCCCAAACAAGCAATTTAAACAAATTTCAAAAGAATGTTTACCATAGACATTGCCCAAAAACACACTGAGGCGCAGATGGGCATGGTTAAATCGATTTAGAATTTAACACTGATAAAAAATATATGTATATTTATTTTAGGCGATCTCTCAAGCTTTTTTCCGATCGTTTCGACAAGATAAAACCATGTCCATCCTTCGGCAACGGTATAAGATGTCAATATAATTTTTTCTCACTTACTTTAAATATTTGAAAATCAATTTTTATCCACTTTTGCAAGTAACTCTGCACTCAATGATGCTTTTCAAATAGTTGAATATTCGCGATTCGTTGGAGTAAGCCAATGACATATAACCTTACCTAAAAAAAATAATCGATCGATATTTGTGGCCAGTTAAAATTTTTAGTTTCTTTTTAGACTTCTACGTTAACAAATTGATTGTCTCACGCGATGTATGGCTAGGTGCACCATCTTCTTGTAATCACTTAAAGTTCAACTCGAAATCATCTAATTCATGCCACAAAAAAACAATAATCAGGGCGTTCATAGAGTTCTCCATCTCATTGACGGTAATTGAAGAAGCACTTCGATTACAACAAAAAGAAACAAAAAAGAAATGCAGTCTGGTTACGCTTTCGCATCAAAAATCACCCAAAATTGTTAATTTTTATGGATGTAAACGTAATTCATGAACACCATAATCATTTCCTCACTTCAAAAGTGACAATTTCGCTCATGTACAAAGGCTCCTAATTAGCAACAAATGCTTTTCATCGCTACAGATAAAGATATGCGAAGCTAGGTCCGAATATATTCACTAATTTTGTTACGTGTAAATGAGCATTTGTCCATCGTGGTTTGCCAAACGATTCTCAACGCAAGTGTCAGTTTTAGATGGCAATGAACAAAACGTAAAGAACGAAGACCTTTGAGTTAAGGACGACTTAGACTCTCGACAGATGGCTTTACATTATTTCGATATTCAAGCCAAGCCCGAAGCGAATAGCGCCCGTTTGCTATTTTAAAGACGAGGCGGTATTCAAATTCGAAAAGATTGCGCTGGCGACTTGGTTGCGGTTGTATATTTCGACATTACCCAAACAATGTGATCCACTATGAAGTATGTCGTGATTTAATAGTCAAACCTTTTTGAGTGAAAAAATTTTTATACTTGGGACTGTGTAAAGTAAAGTTGGGGACGGTAATAAAATCCAATCTTCAGATTTCTTTTGTTTCATGCCACATAATCATATGTCTTAACAACCTGGTAGATTAATTTTTTCGAGTGCGGTAGAGTTTTTGATAATAATAATAATAATAAGAATAA
>CCAG010009440.1:0-51348 GCA_001077435.1 Glossina morsitans morsitans
TTTTTGTTTTTTTTGTTAACATTTTAACAAAACACTTTTATTTTATTTAAATGCTATAAAATTGTAAACAAATCAATCCAAACTGTTATAGTAAACAATAAATAAAGAGGTTCATTTTGTAAAGGATATTAATTAAGCTCTTACACGTGATATGTATGGGAGATAGATTTTATACTGGGTTTCAGAATAAAATCGTAAATTTCCATTTTCACTGACACGCATTATGAGTTTGATAGATAACTTGGTGTCGATTGATTAATAGAATGTTTTATAATGTAATAATAAATAAGCATTAGTATGTTTATATGTAAAATTTATATTTATGCATAAATGATAAATGGCTTGCCCTTCACGATTGTAGATAAAATGAAAGAAAATGATTTAAAATTAAGATCACAAAATTTCTTACTTCATCATCATCGAAAGTTCCTTTCAAACAACACTAAGTAGTTATAGTATAGCGTTGCAAAAATAAAGATGCTGATGAAAAGCAAAGGTAAATATTGACATACTGAAGGTTGTCCATGGCCATCTAAAAATACTATAAAAAAAAGTACTTCCAAGACAGAAGTCTTTTCCTTCATCCTTCTATCGAAGCGCTTAAGCCTTAATCCTTTCACATCCCTTCATGATTTTGTATCTTCTTCAGCCGTGTAGACCAGTATTTCCTGGCATGCTTTTCTACTGGACCGATGAAGCCACTAATCATGTCACTCATTCTCCCTCTACCTCCACAACCGGAACTCAGCTATTGTCACAATTGTTTCCAAGTTTTGTCGACACTCTGTGAAAATGGCGACTTGTTGTCGCGTAACGGTTTTTAGGAAAAGGCGTTATGTGGCGAATGTTTGGACAAATGGTTCGATCCAATATAGTTTTAATAACAGTCGTCCTTAAGGCCAAACGCGTTAGTGTACCACAGTACTAGTCAGTTCTGAAAATGATTTTGAATCGATCGGTACAATAAAAAACGAATCTATTGTAAGTCCCTAGCGCGAGTTTACTGGACACTGCACCATAAGTGGTGCCGAGTATAAAAAACCACATTGTAGGAATAATGTATCCTTGCATGAATTAGTATCGTTGCACGCACATTTAGTTGTGGTATACGTATATATATATATATATAAATTGTACTTTACTATGCTGTATATAGCGATTGTGTTGCTTATGGAACATTGCCTGGGTCCTTGTATTTTCTGCTGCGAGTTGCGACAATTTTTGATGTCTTCCTTCATGCTTTAATGGAATATATATATATATGTATAGGATATATATGGGATATATATATATGTATATATATATATATTTAGCTTAAGTCAAAAAATACCTTCAAGTGTTATTTAATATAAGTTTGTGTTTCTTCAAAACTATATTTTTTAATCCTCAATCCATAAATGCGGCTTTGAAAACGAGAAATTTCGATTGTCGGTTATTGTGTTACTGTAGTGTACTGTAGAGTATTTATATATAATATGCATGGATAGTGATTCTGTCGTTTCCGTGTCTTGTACGTATAAGGCTGAATTAGATAGATGATGGTTTTAGCCTCTTGGTTGCTCATGCAAATATCCATTTTATTAAAAGTGTAAAGGAGTTTCCGTACATTGTCTTTTTTATCTGCCGTCTATCCTTGGCGGTCGGTACAATAATAGCTGGCGACAAAATAAAAAGCTTGATGTCCATTTTTCATGCCACATCAAATTCGTGGAGCTTGAACGTTATATTCGTCTAACTCTAGGGACAAAACTCTTGAACTCTACCCAGCAGAATAATATAAAGATAAACATAACTCCTAGGTGGAAGATGATGACAGCACCGACCGTACGCGTCGCTTGCTGAACTGTACCTTAAGAGTACTTTCCACGACATGTGCAAATTCTTGGCTCGATGACATAACGATTTAGCGTAGACACTAGTCTTGAAAATGGAAGACAATGCAAATTCCTTAACATGGGACTAAGGACGATCCTTCAATATATTGTGTGTATGTTCATTCATTTATTGCAATAATACTTTGTAATGCATTATTTCGAAATTAAGGAAATCATGGCGAGTTATTGGCTCGCAGGTTAACGGATTAAAAATGAAGCCATGAAGTTAGGTGATCGTAACATTTGCGGAAGGCAGTTTAGTCGGCAGAGAACATTGAGTCGTACGAGAACATTTGTAGTAAAGAAAGAATAGTTGTGTTGGGCAGTCAAAAAGCATCACCAATCTAATAGAACTTTGAAGTGCATTTTCTTTTCAATATCCACGATCTAGTGATACGGACCGTATCGAGATTAACGGAAATTTGTCAAAATATGTGTAAAGGAATAGACCTGTTGGTGTGTTCAAAATTCCCAACAACGAGTGGAACTTGAATGTATTCCATATTTATCTTCGGGGATGATTAGTAAAAATTCTTCGAGTTGCTCTTCTTCTTTCTATACAACTATAGGTATCAGTTAATAGTGAAAGTTTTGCTTCATTAACATAAATATTGAAATTCTCAAACTGTTTCATAAAAATCTTAAGAGAACACATGAGGTGACTTTGAAGCGCTTAATTAAACTACAAAAAAAAAAAAGTACGAAAAAATAAATGAAGCAATAATTCAAAAGAAAAAGCTGCGTGCCCAAGCTATGTTGATCTTATTTGATATATAGAAAAATAGTTAAGGCACGCAAAACTTTGCTACGCTGCTATCAACACTTTAGTCTAAGGACATTCATGACATAGAAAATGAACTGTTAATCGATATAAAATTCATGGGAAGAGACGAATGCTCCGAACAGAGAAAGCGGACGACAGAGAGAGAGAGAGAGAGAGAGAGAGAGAGAGAGAAAGATAGCTCATTATTAAGGTATTGTTTTCACAGATATATGGGATGTTTTTGTCAAGTTTGTGAGGGGCCTGGGAGGAAAAGGTGTTTCTCTGCTGATAAACATTTCATGTCACATGCGTGCTTATACTAAGTATTTGGTGGCTTTCTATGTGTTATGCTGTTAATTGCTTTTTTTTTTTTGCTGGCATTTACTTCGTAACGTTCTGAACGCACGTCTCCGTGTATGTACATTGGTATGTACGTGTGTATGTTTGTTTATGTCAACTGATGCATGTTTTTTCTTCTTTTTTTTTTTGTACTTGTGATTTTGGTAGAGACGGCCATGCTATTGAGCTTTGCTCTTTGGTTTTATTTCAATTTCCGTTTTCTTCGTTATCTTAAGACGTTTGTATGTGTCAAAGTTAATGAGCCGTTGTCCATTAAAGTGGAAAAGAAAGCAGGGGAAAAAGAAAGTTTTCTGTTCATTTTGGTTTCTCATTAGCAATCAAATCTATGGTTTTATTATGTGTCACTCACTTGAATGAATATAAACGGAAATTCCAGATCGTTCAATACATTTAATCAAGTTCCTTAATTGATATTTGATTGCAAAGGAAGCGAACGTTTCATTGAAAAAATGAGCTTATATTTTATTTTTTTATTTATTTTTTTTTGTTTTGCGCAAGTTTTACTTTAGTAAGATCTTAAGTTGAGTGGTTGCGTCTATTAACTTACACGTAATCACGTAAGCTCACTTAGAGCTGATGCACGTTCTCTCTCTCTCTCTCTCTCTCTCTCTCTCCCGCTCCCGCTCCCCTTACGGCTTTCTCTCGCCCCCGCCCGCCTTCATAAAACGTGTACATTTAGTTTGCATATAGACACTCTTGAGCCTCGATTATTATTAGCTAAACTGCTTGCATTCATTTCAATAACAGCACACATGTATGTATGTATGCACATCAATAGCCTGGAACATGATTAAGTGCTTTCAGTATGGACACATATATTATGCACAAATACATTTACAATACATTATTGCATATGCATGCACAAATTACACTCATCCTCTGATCTACACGATAGATACATTACCAGAATAAATCTGGGTAAAATGTGCACCGACGAAATCATCGTATGGTAGAAAGAAAGATACATTTAATTAAAATGCGTACAAGGAAAATGGATGCGATACGAGCATAAAGGAAAGCAAGGGGCATATTCATTATGACCGTTTAAAATGAGATAATCTTTAAATAAATAAAAAAAGGCTATCGATTAGTCAGTTGTGAGGGGCATTAAGCGTTCTGCTGCTTACACTTTTCCAATTGAGATTTGAAATTGAAAGATAAAAAGTAACAAGTAATATTATTCGACCTTGATCCAGTTCGCTAATATCCACTGGCTAATAATCGGTGTGCGATATTTTATTGCCAAATAGAGCAAAATCAAGTTCTCCCCATATATCTGTTTGGGAATTTCGAACGTGAACCTTTAGGTAACGAGCTTTCGATAAAAAGGTCATCACTTTTTTTTTTAAGTGATTTACAGCATAAGTGTATGTAAGCATAAGAATAGTCAGAAGGAAAGAAATTAGAAAAGAATGATAGGATGTGTGGCAACTGATCGAGCGCTCACTATAGTTGCGGTCACACATCAATCCTGTTTAAAGAATAGCTCTACCGCCCTGTCAGTTGAATTTCCGTATGTCGATTTCATGGTCGAGCTTCTTACCTATTACGCTATGCGATAGACTGGTAATAAAAAAAAAATCAATGAATTGAGGAAAAGTAGTCAGTGGTTTCGTAGCCGTTGATTCGCTTTCCTTATCAAGAATAATAAGAAATTATTCATGACCAAGATTGGCTTTGTCGGGAAAATTTTGAGATCATCATGCTACTGTCAACGGGCAGCCGACAAGTATGTATGTCTGAATCAATTTCGGTATCTCCGATCAATATATTTAATCCTTATACACGTTTACAGCATCTACCAAACCACTTGCAGTGACGATATGGAAAAAGAAGATTCCAAATTTCACTCTTCTTTCACTGCTTGAAAAGGTAAACCTTTCTTCATCAGTTGCATAGATGAAGCATTTACGAGAAATAAAATTCATTAACATATCTCGTAGGCATTGTCCTGCAAGTCGACATTTTTACACAATCGTTAATCGAAGATCGAAGATTGGTTTTCGGTAACGTGAAGTCAGTCATTAGGCTCCTAATTTGTCAGATGATCTTGTGATTCTTTTGAATATAATGACTTTTACTGTGGCTTGATACCTCAACGTCCTGTCGATAATCGAAAGCTCTACTCAAAATTAAATTAACAATTCTCTACCTTGTTAAAGCCGTTTATAACTTACTTTTGCAGGAAGCGAGCGTTTCATTTCCTTTCATTTAATCGACATTAATGTCTGTTGTATCTTCGACAGCTTGACAGACAAGACCAAATTTAAAGCTTTACTATATTAAATATTGTTTCGATAAAGGACTGACTGACTGACTTGCAATCATAAATCCAATGCTGAATATGTGATTTCGTTAACTATTCAAGATATTCGTGTTGGACACAACTTGTTGTACAACTTATTTCATGTCGAGGGTTTAGCAAAATATTTTCGTTGCAATATTGACATTGAACGATTTATCGGCCTTTCAAGAATCGTGCGACAAAAAAATCTTGTAAATCACATAACGTGCAAGCCGAGGAATGCATGTTCATGTCTAGGATATGCGTAACACTTGCTCTTTTTGTGTGGTCACCTTTACAGTATTTAACGCCTTCTATGTGTTTTGAATAAGTGTTTGGCGCGTAATCGGTAGTAAAGGATTTTTCGATAAAGGAAAGCTGACATATAAGTTTAAAATGCGGCAAATTTGGAAAGTCACTATCACTTGAGACAGTCAACGGTTCCAAACATTATGCTCGTCCTAGTTGAGAACACAGTTAATACATAGAATGACAATTTGAAGGATTGATTTCTTTACCATTCAATTATCTAACCGTAGCAGGTTCCCCTAATTTATTAACGATTCTCATAAGCCCAGCACAGCAACGACCAGAGGTTAATGTGTGTAAGTCAATGTTCAAGTTCCAAAAAACATTTGTTTTACAGCAAAACAGTTAATAATTGAATCTTCGTTTTTAAATTCATATTTAACTTCATGGGGATGTGGTTGTGGTTGTTATACCAGATACACTCTTCCCGGATTTTGTTTTTATGCACTATGTTAACACTTTTTAAGGAAATCTTGGGCTTTCTTCAATGGACACCTGCATCTACAATTCATTTCAAAGCGCTTGCCCTTCCTTTGGTTGTTATTGCATACATTGTATAATTGTCATCGAGCATAGCAGAGTCCGTCATCGTAGGCCAGTCACCTTACAATCGCATTTATATAAATTAAAGCTGTTTTTGCATAATTATTAATCTTTTCTATTGAATTCTCTTGAACATTTCTATACCCTACACTACTTGTGGTACAAGGGTATATTAACCTTGTGCGAATTTACGAAACACATAGAAAAAGTTGAGATAGACACACGTTTTATTTTACCGATCAATTTAGAATCATTTTCTGAATCACTCTAAGCTTGTCTGCACGTCTGTCCGTATTTCTGCAAAGATTAACTTTTATGATTTTTTCTTTAACCCCAATGTTTTCATAACGAATCTTACCACAGTGAACCTTACGGAGTTACAGTCAAAAAGGAGTCGCTTATCTTGGACAAGAAGTCGTTTGTAGGTTAAATTCAAATTTATTTATCAAAACAATATATGTAACGTCACATACTATACTATGCAGGGATATATTAAGTTTGTGCGGATGTGTGCAACACCCAGAACGACCTTCTATTATTTATTTACATATATATACGGAATCACTTTCTGAATGTATTTAAGCTTGTCTGTCTCTCTGTGCATTTATCTCTTATGAGACAGCTACAGCTACCTATAGTTCGCAAGTTTTGAAATATTTTGATGAAATTTGGTACACTGGCGTGTTTTGATCCATGGACGAAGTCTATTGAAAATGGTTCCGATCAGATCACTTTTCCCCCACTTCTCATGTAACACCCTATATTGAATGGTCTTTGAGCAATGAATGATGATAATGAATAATAATGAATAACTGTATTAGCTAAGTGGGGCGGAGTATTTAATGGTGCGTCGAGTTCTACGATAACGTTTTTACTTATTTCAGATTATATTTGTTTGGTATTTGTGTATATTTTGTGTGTTCGGTTCTCTTCTATTTCATTTATGCATATATTTAGTGTTTGGCAAGACATTGCAGGCTTTCATTGCAGAATTACGTTCTAGAAGAAAATTGTCTGCTGTCTGCAGAGAATTTGAATTTTTTGATATCAATTATGATGATCCGAACCAGATCCAACCAAGATGTAGGTCGTAAATCTGAAATTTTCAAATACTAACATTTTTTCATGATGGGAGCTCTCCCTTTCTGGGAATTTGCTCATTGCTCATATACAGCACAGAAACATGATAAATAGATAGATGTCGCTGTCAAGTCTTCAAAAATGGAAAAGATCAGTCACGTCCATCCAAGATGGTCTGCATATTTACTTATTTTTTTCTTTAGTTAAAAGTGTTGGGTGTAAAAGATTCGGCCATTGGCGGATATAATTTTGTTGTTGTTTTTTTTTTCTTCCTTTTGTGATTTCGTTTGTTTCATAATTTTTAATAAAAATATTTTGAAAAATTCCATAAAATTGTCGCGGCACGTGGCCACCGCAAATCCACTAAAATGTTAAACACGAAACTATAAATAACAAAAACAAATGACAAACGTTACTCAAGCCCCCGGAGTAGAGGAAAATTCAATAAATACACATTTAGCAAATCAACATTAGCTCATCTCGGTGCGGTAGTTGTTGTTATTAAATTGTCATATAGAAGATAAAAAACTTTTATCAACAAATTCCATCAGCTTATGTTCGTTGACTTTTTTCTTCTTCGTTTTCTTTTTGTTTTTTTGATAGAAAAGAAAAATATACTGAAAAAAATGTACTTTTGCGGCTTTTTATTTTTGTGACGAGGGCAACTCAACAGGGCATAATGTTTTCGTTCCACCGTTAAATAAATTTGTTTTTGTTAGATGACCGGGAGAGATAAACATTTTATATGAAATGAATGAATGCGAGAGACGTGTGCCGCGTTTGGTCTTTTAAAGCAAAGGCAAAGTAACTTTTTTTGTTTTTTTTTTTTAAACTTTTACAAAAATTTCAAATATGTCAAATATTATTACAACAGTCTGCAGGCTGAGATGAGGCGAGAGAGTAAGCTTGTGCTTGCGGATGGTACGGTATGGTATGGTTGGCCCATCCATTCATCATTACAAAACTAATTTGAAAATTGCCCTTTTTTGTGCTTAGCTATTCATTCAGTAAATTGACATAGTTGTCTGTCTGTCTGCTTGATGGGAGCGAGAATGTCGAGGAAACTGTACATAAAAGTAATGCTCTAGGATTTACTGAAAAGATTTCTTCACTTTCAAAGATCAAATAAAAATGTTTGTTATAAAGCAAAGTTATCTTTTTGTTATTTTTTTTTTGCTTTTTTGCATAATTCTTTGTTTGTTTGTTTTTTTTTGTCTTTTTTAACAAATTTAGCAAATCAAAGTGTCCTCAAATAGCAGGATATTGGAAAAAAAAATAATGTCGTGTCGTAAAATCAGCCAAATAACCAAAATTTAAGAAGTAGACACGTTGTAATGGGTCGGGGATTAACGTTAAATACCCTACACTACTCTGCAGTTATTCATAGCATGACTTTTCAACATCAAGGCTTATATCGGAGGTGGTTGGGAAACTGGTCCGATCCAAACCATTTTCAATAAGTTTCGTCGACGGATCACGGACACGCCAGTCTACCAAATTTTATCAAAATATTTTAAAAATTGCGATCCGTAGGTTGAACATAAAAAAAATAAAACAAGTGGGCGCACTGTTTCTCTGTGACAAGCTTAATCGATATCGTCTGTCCTTCCAGACGTAGCATACTTCCTCACAAACTTAATATATTCTTGTACCGTAAGTGTTGTAGGGTCGAAACTATATGACCTGTTTTGTGTATTTATATATAAAATACATAGGAAAAAAGTTGCATTTTGGAGAGAAAAAGTAGTCGAGTTATCAAAAACGCTTCAAAGTTATAAAGCAATGAATGAAACACAAGAAAAAGTCGTTAACAATAAACAGGAGAAAACAGATCGAAAAATCAATGTTCGAAAACACTAAAGATTAATACATAACTTGTCCACAAAAATCACTTTTGGAAAAGTCGGGAGATTCGCATACACTTACTTCACATTTTCCCGAGATTTACTAGCGAAACGGAGGATGCGTGTGTAGGCGGTGTCAAGAATATATTTCAAGCTAACTATCATTTCGTTCTTGCTTTCACTTAAACTAATAACTGTACTAAGCACGTCTAGGTTTCCTATTCAGATTAACGGCCTTTTCGTCTTTTCCTCTCCTTTCTTCTGCATTATAGATTGTGGTTAGGAGAAATTCACGCAAACTTTTTATGACATCTTTCTTGTTCTCTTTTCGAAATACTTCACTTTATAAAGATGAAAAAAAAAAAAGAAACTCTTGCGTAAATATTCTTCTTCTTTTTTGACGGAAAATTTTTATAGATAATGGATATCGAAAAAACGTTTATTTAAGCCGTTTGTTAATTTCAATCCTGCATAGCATTTTATAAGCAAGAATTCATCACCGTTTCGTTTATTAGTTTCATGAACTGCTGCTGTAATATTTCTATGACAGTGAGTGACTAAGACATGAAGGAGTAAAGCGTGAAGAAAATATTTAAAAGTTTAGTCACAATGATGAACTTCTTGACTAAAGTGATTTTCTTCTTGCTATAATTAATCGATTAACGGATCCTTTCGCAGTCAAGCCCTAAGAGATTCAATTGTCGTCGGAGAAGTTCACATTTAGTGAGTGCTCTTGGTATCCTACTAACACTATTTCAATTATTGACTTTCAAAAGTGATCTGTAAAATTAGATGACTAAGCGAAGTACAACCGTCTTCTCCAGGATCAGACCAGTTCAGATTAGAAAAAAAAAGAACATGTTCATGGGTCCTTTGAAGACTTGGGCAAAGAATTTCAATTATTAACTTTCAACAGTCCTTTGCTAATTATTTGCTAATCATCGTAATCATTTTCCTGGCGGATACTTTGCTGGACAGAAGATCGCTTTAGTGCCCGGGAAATTGTTGAAATATTATTCATCGACTAATTGAGAAGAAAACTTCAATTACTTAACAGATTTTAGTTGAATGCAATCAAGAAATGTTTATCTGTATTTGTAAATGTAAAGTCTCTTAATATTAAAATTATATACACTTTTGAAAGGTGAATTGAAATTAAAAGAGAAAAAATAAAGGGAAAAATTTATGAACTTTTACAAAATTTCGGAAAACATTTTCAATTTGCAACTTTAAGTGGCCGTGACTGTCTCAGATAAATAATATCATAAAATAGAATTTTTACATAATATTGACCAAAGCATTCATATATATTCTTCTCCATCCCTCCCGAATATCGGCAACACTTTGAAGGAGAGAAACACAAAAAAAAAAAAAAAAAAAAAGCCATGAAAAATAATTTCAAATTCATATACGAAAAATTACGACACCCCAGAGATATAATACAAGTCAGTGTAAGTGGTCAATATGTAGAAGAATAGAAAAAAAAAAAAAAAAAAAAAAATACAAAACTATAGCTAACCATCTCAGCCGCCTACTGCTACTGCTGCTACTCCCCCTCCACCGCTAACACATATTGATAACGAATATTTTTCAATGCGAATCGTAATGAAAACCACACATTGAGAGAGAAGAAGAAGTGTTTGCTGCTGGTATTTGATGGTATTGGTTGGTTGTTTAGTTGGTATGCAGACCATGGCAAGCTATACATATATATTTATAACATTATATCCTGAACCAGAAAGGATATTTGAAGCATTTTTTTTTTGCTTTGTTTTGTTCTATTTTAACTTTGGGAAATTGTTTCAAATATAAATTTTATTTTATTTTCATTTTTGTTTATTTTTTTATTAAACGTAAAAATCGATGGATTTGGTCATACAAACGTTTGAATTTATTTATTATTGCAGGCAGAGGGTTTCCGACTGCACGAGAACAACACGAAAGATTGAGAAACGGGGGAAAGAGTAAAAATCATATATAAAAAAAGAAGTCAGGCATCGTTAATGGTTGGCACTGTGATACTTGAACACAACGTATTACCGTATAGTACTGTATAGTATAGTGTAGTATAGTATGGTATACTATAGTATATGCGAGTGTTCGTGTATATATGTTGGTTGGTTGGCTTTTTTTAAAGGAAAACAAAAAAAAAAAAATATTTTAAACTCTGAGGTCATATAAGGAAAAATCAACCATTGCTTGCTTGCCTGGCACTACGTGTACATTGCAGTTTAAATAAAAAATGAAAAAAAAAAAAAAAAAAAAAACAAGCGGAAAAGAAATATGTGTCCATTCTGCTATATATCCCTGTGGTCAGTTCAATGGTTTTCATGTGTTATTTATCTTTACTCTGATGCTTGGCTTCATATTTTTTTTTTTACTTTTCTTTTCTTTTTTTTTTGCGCTTAATATATTTTTTTTATCTTCTTCTTCTTTTTTTTTTTTTTTGTTTTTTTGTTTTTTATCAAAAGCTCGCTTCATTACATCCGTAAATTGGTTTCCGTTTATATTATATAAAGTGAAACACACACCGACATTCATGCAGTTTTATCGCTTCATTTACCATAATCAGCTCAATTTATGGCAAGACAAAAGAAATCTAATTTTCTTTCACTTCCCCTGTCAGCTCATAATTTGCTTATAATAATGCTTTGTGTTACATCTCTTTATAGTTTTAAATTTGTCCAATAACCCCTGAGAGGCACACACGTACACACGGACACAAGCTGAATGGAGATAGACGTGTCATGTTATGCCATAATTTTTGTGTTATAATTTATAAAACAGTGGCTGCCGCGTCTTCTTTTTAAGCTTCATTCAGTTGCGTTCTAAGGTTGTGGTTGATTTTGCCAAAATGAATTTATTACAGGAAAGCAATTCCCTTGGGATGCTGGAGAAAACCCCAAATGGAAACTGAAAAATTTACAGCGTTGCAAAGTATCATATAACTTTTCCAAGTGGGTATATGAGGCGTCATGAAAAGTTTGTATAGCTCTTCTACAACTGACTAAATCAATTTCCCTTCACTTCAGGTGAGCTGATTTCTCCTAAAATCGATTTTGACTAACGAGTTGTGTTGCGCGAATTCCACGAAAACTATGAAATTTCTTAAAAGCTGCAATTTCCCATAATAATTCGACTGTAGCCTTCTTGTCCTTTCTCTTTTGACGCTTCGTGCAATAAACGTCATTTTTATTTTCCTCACCAAAGGATGAGGAATACATTCATTTTGCCAAAACGTTTGCAACGTCCACACGGGAACTTCACAAAACCCCCCCTATAAACTACATTTATATTCTTGTTCAGCATCAAATTCTGAATCGATTTAGATATGTCCATCTGTCCATCTGTGTAAGTCTTCCGTTGGACGCAAAACTAAAGCTGTCGGCTTCAAACTTTGTAAGAAACATTGAAAGTTCCTGCACGCAAAACGAAATTGAATAAAAATGATCCAATTTGGCGAAAGGACCCGCCCACTACACAACACAAACTAAGTGCTTGTCTGTTGGTTTTGAAAAGCAAAATAAATTGGATCTTTTTTTGCTCATTACTTGCAAACTACAAAAAAAACATTAGTAAAAATTTCCACGTACATCCAATGAATGATCCTTCGAATCCGGTACAAAGATGTTATTGCGTTTTGCGTTATGGAAAAAAGCATCAAACTACCACAAGGTTTTTCGCATGTCATGAGCAAGCTTTTGGACTAATTTAGCTGATTTTTAAGCTCAACTGAAAGCCAGTAAAGAAACTTATACATACACTACGAGAATATGATAGTGATTTTCAATTATGGAAATGCGTATGTATATCGATATGAGACTGACTCTGTTAAATCTTGATTCCTTTCTCCATATCAAAGTATAATCTTTACGTTGCTTGGGATCTTTTCTGTTATATTTATTTGATCAAACGTTCAGAAGATGTCGTTCATAAGTAAGGACACGATGGTGGATGGAGTTGCAGTAGTGTCTAGTACGATATTTAGGCAGATCCAGGACGAGTGGATGGGCACGCCGAGAAAACCATTTAGTCAAGTTAAGGAATTTACTTGGTGAATCAATCTCCTTTATCTCTTTGGAAATCTTTCCTCGAATACACATATATACATAAGCCCAACATAAGCAGGTAAAATTTAATAATAACTTTATTATTATAAAGTTTATCAGAAAGTAACTGAAGTCTGAGAAAAACGACATCGAAAGTGTCAATAGAAATAAAGAAGAAGGTTTAACAACTGAGGTACTTTACAACTTGATTTGATGAGTTTCAGTTAATGACTGAATCTTGTTGTTTCGTGTTTCTCTGGCATGTTAATTCGTTCGCTTTCCTGTTCGCTCTTAACTCTTCACTATTCATTCCAGAAAGAGTCCTGGTATATACATTTCGCATACATACCTACCAAACGGCCCATATTAGATCGATGAGCAATTGTATGGAGAGTCTAAGACTCAGTTTCGCCATCCATGAGCATCTGCGCCCATCGTTGCCCAGCAAGATTTGCAGATTTCATCACATATCCGAGAAGTATATTCTAATTTTCAGCGAATTGCTTGAAAAAATCTATGTCTAATTGATCTCACCATGTTTAGATATCATAAGCACTTTATAATCCAAGTTTGTTGATCGTCCTGATTTCCATCCTCTTCCGATGTTTATTGTTCGACGTCTTATACAATACTGTGGCGTCTTTACCCGAAAACCCTCCTCCGCAATACGTAAACTTAACTGCATGTCGCATGTTTATACGCTCGCACTCCCGTATGGGATAAAAGTAACGACTCGACTCGACTTTGGCCCTCACAGGGTCTGCCCAAAAAGTTAAATTCGGGCTGCAAGGCTTATTGGCAGCAGTACCAAATTTTCCCAATATGATATAGTAATGATACACTGGTGGCTACCAAAAACTATTCGTTCCTCCGTTCGTGGTAAAGTAATTTAAAAAAAAAAATCCTTTCTTTCATTACGTCCCACTTCTAACGATTAGTTAACAATGTAGATAAGCAATAAATTGACACAAAAACAAATTGATATCAATTTCATTTGCAAAACACTTAGAGTCAATATCAGGAAAAGGGTTAAAATAATATTCCACTACATAAATTTCAGCTAAAAGCAAAACTTTATACAAAAAAATATACAAACAGCAACAACAATTTGTCTGATAATTGCTACTCTTTACCCAAAGATACTGTTACACAAAAAGTTGTCGATACTCCCGCCCTTTTAGAAGGAAGGTTTGTATGAATCTGTTAAGGTGGCACTTAATGTTCTTGTCTTTTCAAAATCTTCCCCATCTTTCAATCCCGACCAGCCCCCCTTTCATCTATTGTTTAAGTTTAGGTTATACTTTTAATTAATGACAACAATTTGTCTCCATTTCAATTTTCTCTTCTGTTCTGTTCTGCTAGATATTGAGAGAGAGTGAGAGAGAGAGAGAAAGAGAGAAAACAAGCGCTTTTCTTTTCTTGTTTTTATTTATTTATTTATTTATTTTGTTTTTTTTTTTTTTGCCCTCCTTTCTTGTTAAATGAATAAAAACCTTAAAAAGAGGAAATCACTCCTAGAATCATAACATCACGTATCTCTCCGTAAAAATCCGCTAAAACTCTAACGAATATAACCAGCGCAACCAAGAACATCCATAAAAATGGACAAAAGTGATGAATGGTGTGTTAACAAGATTTTATTTATTTCCTGTCTTTCATATCTCAGTCTTGTCGCACTATATTGTTATTGTTGTAGTTCAAGCGTAAAAAATTGTCTTTGACACTTTTAACATTAAGGGCATCTTTGTGTTTTCTGCATATTTTTTGAAAACGGGATGAAATTATATTAATTTAGTTATTACGTTCGCAACATCTAAACTCCATAGACTATAGATATTTGCGTTTCAATTCGGAATTAATTCCTAATGATGTATTAGCTAACGTCTGTACGTTCGTCTTATCGTTGATGTTTGCCCTGAATCTGGTATTGCGATTCTATCAAACTAAATGTTTAGTTTATTCCTTTGGATTCGATCTCAAAATGGGCCTAAATGGCTCATAAATACTCTGCATAATAAACGAAAGCAGTAAGCGTGCAAGAAATTGTCAGGAATAAAAGTCAGGAAATGCATGTCCGATGTCTTCATTCAATATTTTATATGCAAGCGTATACTTATCTGCAATGCAATGGGTATCCAAAGTTCGCTTCAAGTCATATCGATATCTATTTTTATCCATTTTTCTTTTTCCTTACGTCTTTCAAAGGGAAACTAGCGAGGTCATGTGGCACTTGTATATTATTTCGCTGAAGAGTTGAGGGCAAATTGATTAATTGGTTTGTGTGCGTCTAATTAAACATAAGAGAAACAAGCAATTGTTCCAGCTGAACTGTCTCTCAACATAAATTAAAGTTTCCTTCAATGAATTTCACTGAAAAATTTTCCACTTTTTTAATTGAGCAATTAAAGGGCAATTAAACGGTTAATGTTATTTTGCATTTTTACTTCACTCACTTACAATAAACACAAGTGTGTTTTAGATTTTCTTAAAATTAATCAGGAAAAGCTAAGTAAATTGGATGAAAATTGCTGAAAATGTTTGAAAATTCATGAAAACCGGAGGATGCCCTGACTATGTGAGCTACATATTCGACATTGCGTTACGATGTAATTATTTTCATATCCACTCATCGAAGTATTGTATTAAAGAAATGAGAGAATTAGTTTAGAAACGAAACTCAAGACCTATAAATGCCATAAGGTGACGGACAGAAAGAAGACAGAGAGAAAGTGACAGAGAATGGCTGAACCCAAGCAAGTCTATGCCCAATAGGTAGGGTGTTATGCCGAGTGTGTATCGACTGTGTACTCATTATAGATAAGTACGACCAAGTATGTTAAAAAGCGTCCAAAGTCCGTCTCTTTTTATACCCACCACTGTAAGGTGGGGTAAGGGGTATAGTCACTTCGTTTTTTTTTTTTTTCAAAATACATAGAACACCCAAAAGGAAGCTTCAGAGACCCTATAAAGAATTCTTGATCAGCGTGAAATTCTGAGTTGAATTAGCCATGTCCGTCCGTCTGTATGTCTGTGTGGAGCAAAGTTATTCGCTCATATCTCCAATTCATTTATTAAACTGAATTTACTGAAACCGGATTTGAACTTCCTTGCAAGGAGCATTCCATGCTGAATGATTTTGTCGCGGCAGTTATGTCGGCATTTTTTCGAGAAATTTTTCAATCAACTAAACAACCCCCGACTTTCTGTTTGCATTGAATCCTATGTATTACTCGGCACTTGTTTTTCACAAAACAAAACTACTACTAAAGACCAGCTTTTCAGTTCTTTAAATGAAGTCTCACAACATTTGCGAATTGTTCTAAAGGAGTAGCATCTGCGAGTTGCGAAACATGATCCTATAAACAGGTATAACTGAACGACAAGGGGTTTTCCATTGTGGTTGCAAAGTCGAAAAACTGACTGCATTGCTTAAACACCTTGTGTGAGTGAGGAACGTACCGTCGGGTTCACTCGATTTTCTTCAAAGCTTGCTATTTGTCGCAAACTCTTCGAGTAATAAAAGAGATGAGCACAGGATAGGATAGGCAGGATAGGCGGATATCGATTCCGATATGAACTGTAGTAATGCTGGGCGTTATAGGGCTTTGGTGCGGTAAAAAGTCTTCTCTCCCCCTACACAATCACGTGGTTTTCAGAGTCCCCGAGGTCCCGTTTTGATGCTCTTTTTATTATTACTCCCATGCGCTTATTTTATTCGCATGGTGGCAGGGACAAATTAACAAAATCTTGTAATTTTCTTCCTCCTCTTGTTAAATCAATCTTTGCAATCGTTAAATTGCATTTACATTCCCTAAAGCTTATAGTTAGATGGCAAATGGCAAAAATTTAAAAGTTAGATGCCATAGAGATTATAGTTAGATAGTATTAACGATGGCCGCGATCTTGTTCTTGCAATTTTTTTACATTTCACTGAACCTTTTCTCTTCAGCACAATTAATTCATCTCTTGTTGATTTCCTGAATTCTAAAAGAACAGAAGAAAAGACAACATTTAAAATTTACGTTTCTTTTATTGAAGCCTCCTTGCGTTGGTGAGCCGAGACAGTCGAAAACAAAGCGAATCGTTGTATTAATAGCGTTTTGCAGGTAATCTGACCTAAAAAAAATAGCTCCAACTCTACAGATGAAAAGCCATAGATCCGGCTATTCACGCGCATCAGGCTTTATAAGGTCTCCCAAGCATATTTTTAGGCGTTGCGAGATTTCTCAAGGAATTGCAAAGAATTGAAAATTCTTGTTAAAAATGTTTTGTTCTCAGCGATTGCCCAGACTAGTAGTGCAGAGATTCCGAAAAACGGCATGCCATCGATAAATTCTGGCCGTCTGGTCTGGTGGTATACAACAATAGCATTTCCATCAGGTGCTGCACTTCTGAAACATTATTATCAGTGGGATTCGCTTATTGCAGGGAAGTTATGCAAATTGTTCACATTAGACAGCAGGATCGATAGTTTGAAATAAGGATTAATGGAATTTTCTTATGACTCTTGCAAATGATATATATGTATACATGATATTTATATATATATAATATAAATATATATAGCTTTGTGAATTTCGCACTTGGTCTCCATTCACACGCAAAGAGCCGCAAAATGTTGTGCTTAATAAATATTTCGAGTGAAGTTGCTTTTATTTTTTCAAGTTGGCGATGCAATTTAGCACTTATTGCAAGTGACATAATATTCAATTAAATTTAAGCGTGATTAATGTATGGAATTGTGTGAAAGTTTTTTTTTTTTGTTTTTAAAGGGAAAATTAACTTAGTATATAAAACGCAACCACAAGGAATATGAATAAACAATTTTTATTACAATGAAAGGCGGTACAGTTTGTTTGGAAAACATTTGTAACGCTTAGAATTGTGCATCAGAGATGCCGTAAAGTATCTTTATTTCTGCCTAGCCTGAATGTATATTGAATGTCTGTCGGAAATCAAAAGTTCCTCTTTACTCCTCTCTAGTGTAGTGGAGACCCTTACGGTTTTTATCACCTTTGTCATATTAAATTAAAAAATTTGCTTAATTGATAAGCAGGGTCGCCCATATACATACAGTAAGAAATCGAAATGTTTGAGCTACTTGATCTGTTTCATTGGCAAAGACCATATTTAAAGTTCGAAAGTCAATTAAATCGTATCAAGGATGCAGTCATAACTTATCATAAATGATAAATGAATGAATGGCGGTGCGGTACATATATCTTTTAATTTTTATAATTAATTACGAAGTGCTCTTAGACTCTATAAAACACAATTCGAAATGTGTGCAGTATTCCATGAAATGACATAAGATTAATATATCTGTTGAATAGTCCTTTGCACATCAATTAGTGATGGGTGTTGCGAAAATCGACTTAAGCTAAATATCACTCGATATTTGTTTTTTTTTCTTGTTTTTTTTTTTTCTGTTTTTAAGAGATTTTTTCATTCCCAAAACACAGTCGCATGCGAATAATGTAACCATTAGGTATCAAAACAAGCAAATTACGATTTATGTTGAGTTTGTTTTACATCGAAAAACAGAAAAAAGAGAGAGATTGCGTTGTCCTCTTCCTTCGGCGTATGACATTAGAAAGCATAGCAATAGAGCACAAGACCGCCACACGACGTAATTGGTCTTACCTTGGACTTGTGTTGTTTGTTTCGTTCCTTTTTTTTTTTTTTTCGTTGCACAGCCGTGAAGCATAAATTTTTCAATCAATTAAATTTCTTTAAAGTTTCGCCTTCGCTTTCTTTCGCATCTTTTTATGCAGCTTTTAGCTGAAAGGTCGTGTTCGCAGTCGTTTCATAGTCTCCCCCTTTCCAGTTTAAAACAAATTATATATATTTTACCTTTTGATTTATTTGCTTTTTAATGTGACCCCAAGTAAACGACATTTAATTACACACAATTTAATGGAATTTTGGAATTTACGCATTAACATTAACGGTAAATTACAACACACAGAACAAAAAAACACAAGGAATCAACCACTTTTTCAATCTTGGAAAATACTTTTAAAGCAAAAACTAAAGCATAATGTTAGGATTTGTTCAAAAAAAAAAAAAAAAAAAAAAAATAGCCACAGAAATGGGTAAATAATTATTAATCTAAAGCAACGGCGCTCCCAATAATCGTAAAAAGAACATTAGGCTGACTTTGTGCTAACGAACGGTCACGATAGCAAATTTCATAGAAAATAAACTTTTATTATTTTAAACTTTTAAACTAATAAATAGATTACATTAATATGACAGACGATATTGATTTTTTCTTCTCCTCTCTTCTTAAAGAATACTATATATATATATATATGTATATATATAAAATGTTAACATTTTTATAATGCAAGGGTTAAAACATGCTTTCATTCATAAAGAAAGAAACTGTTGTTATCCTAATTGCAAAGATGTTAAATGTAATAAACAATAGCAAAAACAACAACGTAACAGGACGCTTGGGAGCTTTGTTGGTGAATTTAGTTAAAGAGACTGCAGCAAGATGGGGGATCAAAAAAAAAAAAAAAAAGAAGAAAATAAAAAAGTTTAAGTAACAATGCGTACAGAGCCGAAAGCAATTAAGTAATTATGCAAACAACAAAGGAGAACGACGTACACCAAAAAGTGCTTTTGCAAAAATGCGGCAAAGAGAAATGAAATTTTTGACCAAACTATATAGATATTTGAAATGAATGTTCGTTCGAACACAAGGAAATTTTTCGAAAATACAAAAGAAAAATATATCTGATATTGACTGAAGAAATATCGTTTGATATGTCCCGATATGACAACGACGGTAGCCTTTCAGCAAATTAAGCATTAATACAAACTGTGTTCTCCAATAACTTGGGGAATTTATTACAATGCGTCTTCAAGTAACTTATGCCTCCGAACAGCATACAATAAGGAGAATGCACTTACTACCACCCTTAGTTAGCCTAAAGTATAGGCTAAAGTGAAAAGAAATTGTGAGCGACACTAGTATTAGTAACAAATTTTTTTTCAATTACGATTTGGCAGAAACGGGCTTTCAACAGCGATAGCTGTCACGTGTGGTGAACAGATAGCATTTAGGTGGAAAATAAATTTAATTGTTGGTATAATGTAGGTGCTATGTTAACACCCACATGTGAATATGTGACGCTATCAATTATATTGAAGTACCTTCAAGCGCTAAAGGCAAACTATAACTGACTCTCGGAAATTTATACGTCTGTGGCTTGTGACATCTTCGTGCTATACCCCGGATACGCATGTTAACCTCTCTGTTTTATTTTTAATTATCATTTTTTTTTCTTTAATGGCTTATTCAATACAGTATATAAAAAATTAAGTTCAGAAATTTCAAATTTTTTTCCGTTTATTGGCATATCGCAGCCAGAGACCAAGCTTGAACCGCATGCAATTAATAAAGAGCGAGTTACGCAAGCATTTCTTCATATTTTGTTTTAAAGTAAATTTAACTTTGGCCTGGGAAATCGCAAAAAGCTGCCCCAGGTATTTTATTTCTTAACTTAACTTTAACTTAAAAATGCCGCTCACGAGGAACGTTCCGGAGCTTTCGAAATCTCTTTTTTGAATTTAAATGAATTCCTGCAGCGTAAAGTTTTCCTTAGAACCGTATCGGTGAGGCAGAATGAGGCAATTGCTAGTATCTTGATCAAAAAATATCGGGAATTTTTAAAAAAGCAAAAACGGCCAAACCACAAGTAACTCTCTCTTTTTGAAGTGAAAGGTAATCTTAACTAATATTTGTGCCTAATTTCAGGTTAAAGACTGCGGCCGTTTATGTTGCTTTGTCGCTAAAAAGACATTTCGTTTTGCTTCGCAAATGATTTCTTGATTGCCCTGTATAAAGCACATCAGTACTTGTGACCGGATACGGGTCCATGAACATGATATTGAAGTATTAAATTAAATTCTGAACGGGGATGGAATGAAAATGAACCAAAGGCAAAAGAAGAAAATCAAAATCGGATCAAAAAGTTTTCATTATACAATCGAATGAAATTCTTAGTTAAATGTTTTTAAATGTAAAAGTGAATAAAAGTGTTCTAAGATGGGTGGAACAATAAATGAATGATGCATGTCTTCCCGCAAGATATCTTTTCTCCATTGCTTAAGTCATTTATATATTCATTGGTTATGGCTTCACGAAAAGAATTGCAAGGTCACAAAAAAGTTCACCCAAAAAGGCTTAAAAATTTACATTCAACAATGTCTGGTCAATTCGGTCGGACTGACAAGACCAAAACATGGCACTACCAGTCCTAAAATTGATCAAATATTTGGCAAATGTGAGAAAAATATTTCATTTAAAGACTGCAAAGTCTTCAGCAAGATATGTAACACAAAACAAATATGCCGTGGCAGCGGCGAATCCCCAAACTTCCCCCCACACTTCCAACAGCATTGTAGGTCAAGTGAAATGAATACAATTGATCGATTGATTAGGAATCACCTAAGTAACCGTAAGCCAATAGCGATTTGCATTTGACCTTTTCGTATGATGCCCTGCCCAATATGAATTCGAAAATATGCTTGTTCTTGCTCTCTTATTATTTATCACTTATTATAATCGCATTATTTAAAAATTGAAAATAATAATTGTTGACTCTATTATGCGGTACTTAGGGCAAACTAAAAAAAACCCTATTTTCTATTATTCTATGGAAATGATTTTGATAAATTATTAAAGGACGGAATAAATAAGAAATTACGAATAATTGTTTTGTTTTGTGCAATGTTTTGCATCGTACTTCAATTTCAGATTTTTAAAATTTGTTTTTGTAAAATTATGATTTTCCACATTCGCTACTAATGACGAGAGGAATACTAAATTTTTCATTTTGCCAGCAACTACTGCCCTAATTAAAATTGCAAGAGTGCCAAAGAGAAGCTGAATTCCGATCCTTGTCACTTTCCCAAATTAATTCTGAATCGAAGAAGTTGTTGAAAAGAAAGAAACCCAGCTCGTACTATTGCAAATATGATTTGGCCCTGAGAGAGGCAAAGTTATACTCTGCAGTTTATCGAAAACGCTAACAGTAGCAGTATCTGGGATGGTGTAAGTCATGGGCGAGAGCGATGTCCTCAATATCACAATTCGTGTTTCGGGCGGAAGTGAAACCAAAAGTAAACGTCTCCAGTTTTTCTGACTCCAGTGATTCTGCAAACATTGACCGATACTGAAAACGGTACTTCGACTTGTTTCCCGTATTGAATTCCCGTGACACAATATCATAACTTTATTATTGCAACGAATTAAATAAAACAAAAGTGAATTTTGAGACGGAATTAAAAAATGTATGCGTTGATCTAAATCCTGTCATTGAAGTTTGAAGAGTCAACTAAGTGACAAAGTTTTTATTTATGCGTTCACCGCATCATTCGATTTTGTTGTATGCCAGAAACTACCTGCAGACCTGTATAACTTTTGCTACCGAAATTTATATGAAAAGTTTTAATTTTATCAAAACGTGGCTCTTACTTTTTCGGTTAAATAAAAATAAAAAAAAAAAAAAAAAATGATCTAAGAAATCTTCATGGGGGTTTTTGAATTTTTGAATTAATAAAGCGAGTCTTCGCGATTCTGGCCCATTTCTATTCATCTCGAGACGATATCTATCGCGCATTCATTTAGCCTCTTTAGCCTAATAGGTGCATGTGGATTCGATTTAAATCCTTAATAATTGTCTGACTTATTCAAAGAATATAAAACAGTGAAGTCCGTTAAATGCGGCGAGCCTTCGATGACAGATTAGAGCTTAGAAATCTCCAGACTCCGGTGTAAAGAAGACGGATAACAGTTGAAGATGTCCACTTGACGACTTCTTTTAAAGTCAAATATTTTTATTTAAGGGTCCATTGAGGGACGGGAGTTTATTTCAAGAATTGAATTGATCATTCTTATGAGATTTCACGGTATACGGAGTGTGTTTTGTTTTCGCATTTTTCAGAGACTGCTGCAAAGTAACGTAAACTTCTTAATGCTAATTAAAAAGTTTGCCTTTTTGCACAAAATTTTATGCTTGTTCGCTCGTTCGTTCAATTTTTTGTTTAATGCCCACAAAGGCTTTGCAGGAATATACACAATAGTGCTTGTGTCTGTGTGTTGGTTGTTTGCATTTTAAAAAGTCCTGCCATGTTTTATATGTATTTCGTAATTTTACTCAACTGTCGAGTATGTACTTGTTTTGTATATGCAACTGATCGAAACTGTAGAAAAAACAGAGAGAGAAAAAAAAAAGAAGAATTATAACCAAACAGCAACAACAGCAACAACAGCAACAACAACAACAATAACAACCAAAGCAAAAAAGTATTAATAAGGTACTGTTGTGCACAATAAAAGACTGGCAGCTATAATCAGGTTCAATATGGCGTAAAATTTAGAACAGCGTGAATGGTCAAAGCCATACTTGTAATGTACACAGCACAAGCAAGCGGTAAAAAAAAGTTGTACTTTTGCGTTTTCTGAGCGCGCTCTTAAATTATGTAAAGAAAAAACAACGAGGAGATGGAAGCAGAGAAATTAAAGTTGAAAAAGTTTCAAAGAGAGAGAGAGTTTGAGTGTAACGCGCCTATGCACTTATAACGCCCTCTTTGGCTTCGAACAACATCAACAAATGAAACAAAAGATTTATTTATGTACATGCTGTACACAGAAGCGGTATTAGGTTCTCATAGGTAACGCTTGAAGTAAATAACGACCAACATTTACGACGAATCTTGGATGACCACCACTCAACCTTAGTATGCAAATATCGCCAGTTAGTTCATCATTTTTCAATTAGGTTACTATTCAAATTTGCATTTCTCGACGGGATTTGTCGAACACTTTTAGAAAATTGCTGTCGATGTTGTTTTGCAATTTTTGAAAGAAATGTCAACATCAATAACTGGCGAACACGTCAACAGAACTACATTGACTATGTGGGCTTTGTGTATGTAGGGGGTTCCAATTAATACCCCATGCCCAGCGCACTTTTTGCTAAAATCGGATGTCATAGATCCCTCTAATCCTATCCAACATTTTTTGATTGCAGTATGGCGACCGTAATGCCGTAAAAATTAATCGATGAAACGTCTTGCTACTACACCCAGGCTGTGGCTACACCGAGACAACAAAGGCACTCAAAATGTAAACTGCTCGACCCACAGACAATGCCCCAAAGATTATCCCACTTATTCTGCCCATAATTTTTCTTAACTCTATAGCGAACGTATGTTGCGTGACTTGCCTTTTAAAAAAAGGCAAGATGTGAAAGTGGCAGTGGGCGGCAAGGAGAATGGGTAGATACGGGTGTTCACTTTTCTCAAAAACTCACCACCACAAAATCATCATAAAGATGCTTTGTTCCCTGGAATGATGCGAATTCGGTAAATTTGTTTTTTATTGCCACGGGTACATTGCCCACTGTTTGCATCTATTCCGCTTTAACAAGACTTTCAATTGGGCATCTATCGAGACGAGAGCTACGACAATAATCTCTTCGCTCGTTGATGTGATTGAAATTTTGATCGAAGATTTTCTTCATTTACAACACTTGATGGAACGTGCGACACAAAAGGCATAAAGGAATACAAAGCATCGTTAGGCAAAAGATGCTCTGAAAAGTATTGAAGCTTCGAGATAAAAAAAAAACCTATAAATTCGTTTCATTCACACACTCAAATGTACTGCCAGATGAGATTTATTGTGAACGCAATCTATCTTTGCTTTTAAGCTGAATATATCTTTTGGACTAACGCACAACATATACATATGTATAACAGGGTTTATTTACATTTGTGTATTATAGGCAACATTACAAACTTAGTATATTTTTATTTTGCGGTTGTGGTCATAAAAATTATAATTTTGTTTTTTGGTAAAAAAGTCATAAAAACAACACGGGTCTGATT
Organism: Glossina morsitans morsitans; assembly: GCA_001077435.1. Classification (NCBI taxonomy): domain Eukaryota; kingdom Metazoa; phylum Arthropoda; class Insecta; order Diptera; family Glossinidae; genus Glossina; species Glossina morsitans. The sequence continues at coordinate 25,014 of CCAG010009440.1, forward strand.
ACAAGAATATGGGAGCGACGTATCCCCATTAGACATTATCATCAACGGTAGCGATCTGTTGGCAGTGGGAAGTTATCTTTTGTGGGAAGCATGGGAGCCATTTAGGTAAAAAAAAAAAAAGAAAAAAAAATTTGCATTTTCTTCTTTAATTGTTTCTCCTGCACCGAATGCTTAATAAATAAGCAAAAGCTGACTGAGTAACTGACTGACTGACTGACTGACTGACTGACTGACTGACCAACTAGCAGAAGATTATAAAAACCATATTTCACATGAACATACTTTATGGTCAGTGGTCTTGTAATCATCAACTTCTTTACACGCTTACACACTTGCACGCTTATACACACTTATTATTGTATATAAAATACAGTTATTTGTGGTTGTTTACTGCCGCAATACCATATTTCATATACGCGTTTATAAAATATGCTGCGGTTAGTTATAATACTGATATGGAGATATGCTCTATTTGGCCACCTGTTTTAATATGCCCGCGTACAAACGTACATAAACGCACACATACATAAACATATGCATACATATGTACAATATCTTCCCTGTAATCTAATAGCTGGCTTACAAAAATTATATAATTTTTCTGGAGATAATCACGGAGTTTAACATATTTTTTATACCCATCACTGAAAGACGGTTGTGTATTAGTTTTGGGCTTTCGGTTCGCTATATGTAAAGCTACGCATTGCATATACATAATATAAATTATGTTAGTCTGTCCATCTGTCCATCCACTACAGGAATTCCTGCGGACAAGAATACAAACGGGCAACTTGCCAAATATGGTCCTAGCTAAAGTAGTTAGGGACATGATCCATTCTAAAAAATGCTGACATGAAGTAGTGAATGCCTTCAAATTATGATAACAGATGGAGGGCATTGAAAATTTCTTCCAACAATTTACTTGAGTCATCTCAAAGTGCGAAGCAATAACGCTCCCGATTGTCCGACACATATGCGCGCAATTAAGAAAACACTGCCGCTCTTCCGAATTCGGTTAAGGAGGTTGATATCAAACATGCGCTCCATAGGCGAATATAAACTTTTATTCACATATTTCTTTTCTAATTTGAACTTTTTCGTGTGTTATATTTGGACAATTAAGTAAAATTAGAATTGTGTGAGCGTTTTCCATAAAATTTTTAAGGCGCCATATGACAAAAACCAGGTGCTTTTCTAAATCTTTTTGAATGACTTTAATTCTTTTTCTATTTTTTTATTAAACGATGCCTTCGCTAAACATTTTATGTTGTTTATATTATTTCACTTTGTTTAGTTTATAAATAACGCATTTAATTTTTTTAGGCATAACGAAAAGTGCGATGAAAATAATTTTTGTGTATAACACACAACTCGTTGTGTTGCTAACTTTTCAAATTTCTCAAGCTTTGAATGGATTTATGATACAATTACCAGTGGAGGTTATATGTTTATTTATTTATGTATGTATGTATGTATGTATCGATGTATGTATGTATGTATATGTATGTATTTAGATATGTATGTATTTTGGTATGTATGTATTTATGTTTGTATGTATTTATGTATATATGTATTTAGGTATGTATGTATCTATGTATCTATGTGCTTTGTCATTCTATGTGAATGAGTAGAATTATGCTTTCATTGTAAATTACATATACATATGTACATATATATATATATTTATAGGCTTGCGAAACAATTCAACTGCTAAAGTCAATCATTGACCGTAAGAACTGGAGGGCAAACATAAAGATGTCACTTTTAGTTACGTGCAATTTAGTGCATTTGAAGGAAAATTTCACTTGCGTATAACTCACCGTTTTGTCGATCGGCTTGCTAGACGAGCAAACGAAAGTCGTACACGTTTTCAACGACCTTTGAAAAATGCACAGATTACCTCTATCGTATAATCCAGACTTGACGCACTTATACGAACATTTCTCTCTATCTCTCTAGAGCTCGGCTTTACTTGTTGTTGTAGGAATTTCAATAGTGTTAAAAAAATCAATTTACTATTAAACTCGAGTTTAAAAATGGCTAAACGCAATGTGTGATAAAACATTTTGACAATAATCGATGGCCTGTAAGCATCGAGCGTAAGAATAGAAACAACATAATGATAGACTTAAATGTAACTGTATACTAATATGTGCTGACTAAATATATAGAGATCCTCTAATATTTCGGTTATCAAAGTAATCGCTTGTAATTTCCGTTTTGATATTAAGCGGCGAAGATAATAAATTCTCTTTAAAATAATTGAAGGCCACACAAGGTCGCTCTCTAATCTTTCCACATTTATGCAAAATTTCCCAAAAACATTAGCACAACTAAGTCTTATCTGTCGTGTTATTTGGAAGGAGCAGTTTATGTGAAACGAGCGGAGCGCATCAAATTTTTAATATTTTGTTTTTTAGTTTTTAGGAAATTACTTATCAACACCTGTCAATCACAATCGTTGTCACAGACATATTAATGGATGTTGTCGCATGTCCAAAAATATTAATGTTCATTAAAAGAAAATATGAAAAAAATAAAAAAGTAAAAGTAAAAGTAAAAGTAAAAAAAAAAAAAAAAGATAGGAGAAAACACGACATAGAATTTTTCCAAGTCATTCATACCTCAACACATTTCATTTTAATAACGATGATTGACAAATTTTTCAACAAAGTATTCAAAATAAGAACCGAAAAAAATGTCTTGAGGAAAAAAAAGTAAAATACGGAAAAATCCAAACATTTAAAGGAAAAATTTATAAAAGTGAAATCTAAAGCAATTTGTTTATATATATAAATATATATGTATATATATATTCAAACTCGTACATGTGATCTGAAGGAGAGTGGCAATAAAAACATGTTAAACTTTTGTGTTCGAAGTAAATCCTTGATAAGTTGCTTGAAGATTTGTTTGCTATACGGTCTGCTTAGGCTCTGGTATACTCCACGAGTTCTACATTTGTCTTAACTAAATCATTCAGTAATGATTCTCCTTTCATTTCAAAAAAGCTTCTCTACTTCGTGATGTTAACAATTTCCACTGTCTCTTGGTATTTATGTTAAGCTTGTTGCAAATGATGAACTGATCATCACCGATATGAAAATATGTTTGTGGTTTCTCGCCATTAAGAAGGCCCGATAACCATATAGCTCCATATTTTAATGTTTTAACTGACGTAATGGAAGTAATAGTGAAGAGAAACGGAGGAAAACACATAAGAAATCTAAAGTTTCCTTAAACGAATCTTAGATAACCATTATCTTAAGCCAAGAAAAAATTATTGCGAAACATTTTTTTAAATGCGGTCGCGTTATTTAATCACACGCAAACAACTTTAGACATGTTTTCTCGATCACCCTGTTACAGTCCTTTGTCTACTAGAAGTAGATCACTACGCTCTTCCAAGTATACCTTTGGCCAACAACTAAGAATATATGCGTAATAATAAAATTTAATTTTCTCTCTGAATTTTTGAAACAGTAAGCCTTTCAACCAACCAACAACCAATGGGCAGATGGCCTAATCGGCTAAGAATCCTTCACTGGGTGCTCGCGCGTGAATCGTGCTCTTGGTCTTCATAGAAGTAGAAATTGGTTTAGTAAGTTTTTAAAAATCGACTCAAGCTCTATGAGTTTCTGATATTGATTAGGACATTTTGTGAGTACCTTAGGGTCACAAATATCGAGAACAACTGAGAAGAGTCCTGAGAAGATGAAAATTAATGATTCGTCCACGCTTTGATATGTGAAAAGCTGCATGTCTTGATTGATAAATGGATGTCGAATATCTCGGCTGAAACAAATAAGCAGAACAGGATAAGGGTGGCCATTTCTCTCCTTCTAGTAAAGAGAGAGAGAGAGAGAGAGAGAGAGAGAAAGTTTTAGGGTCGCCTATTAACAGCTCAAGATGTCCTGGGGAAACAGATAAAGGTGCAGAGCAGAACTTGTTGCAAAAACTGGTTTGTGCATGTCATGGAGGCATTGGCGTCTATTTGTGTATGTTACTCTAGCGCAATTTTTCAATTTCACCTACTTGTGCAACGCTCCTCGTTCAAAAGAAGCTGCCAATATCACAGAAGTTGCAATGGAAATTTTCCAGCATCCCTCTCTTTTCCGTTTCCTTTTTATCTGCTTCGGTCTTTGCAGTATACGTTGAGTAGAAAAAAATTATAATTTTCATTGTAAACACTGTCCAAAAGCTTGTCAAGAACTTTTTGTAAGGAAAACAAAACGCTCTCTTCAAACAAGGAGTCGACATGCTTGTAAAGAGTTCAGTTTTGCTTAATGAAAATTAGGTTTCCTAGACTTTCATCGATTAGCGTTTCTTCTTGAAATGTGCTCAATATCGTATCGTATCGTATAGCCAGCTGATGAATACACCGCATACACCGGATCGAGTTGTAATTATTGAACTTATGCTTGTTGGGGAAATTCTGTTGCTTTTCATTTGCTTTCTTTATCGATTCATTTGGAGTTTTAAAGAACTCGCAACCGAAACCAAGTAAATAGTTGGAAATGAGGGAAATACATGTGATTGTTTTGTACAGAACTGTATTATACATTCTGTCTGAATATGCTCAAGTATGCTTTTATGTCTGATAGCGCAACACAAGCATGTATTTTTAATTAAACAAATGGATTCTTTTCTATTTTCATTTTTATACGTTATTTATTGATTACTGATGGACACGCTAGAAATAGGCTTGGGGACCTTCTATTCGGATCGTAGAATGGAAAAAAAAAATTGATTATTAAATATTATGCCAAAATCAGACGCAATCACTTAGAAGAGGATGACATAGAAAAAGGAAAAAAGAAAAAAAAAATCAACGATTTCCATAACTTCTCTGGTAAGAGAGTAAACGATGATTTTTCACATTAGATACTTTTTCTGCTTCTCTTTCTTTATGGGGTATGGCAGGAAACGGAAGCAGGTTATAACCGCAAATGCTAACAGTAAAAGAGAACAAGGGTACAATTCTTAACGTATAAGCACACACACACATATATTCCGTAAACAATTTTTATATTCGTTAACTAGTGCCTGACATATGACGTGTTTACAGCACAATGATTGATTAATAATGTCACTTCTGGGTCGTTATGTACAATGAATTGGAGCGTTAGTGATTTCGTTAACTATTTAAGTACCAATCATGATTCCCCAGTAAGAAAGTTGTATAAGAAACAAATGTCGCCACCTTTCACTCGCATATTAGAAAAATGCGTTTATTAAATGATGATTAGACGAAAATTTCCAAAGGAAAAAATTCAAAGAAGAAAATTTTGCAAGTAATACGCAGAATATGTCTAAGAAATAACTATAACGAAGACATTGAGTCATTGTGTTCTAATTAGGATGGCAATACAAGACATCCAAGGAAGCAAGGACTCACATATAAGTCACATAATAAACTTGTGAAGAGAGTAATTGGAAAAGTCTCTCTTGCTTTATCGATTGGTTTTAGTTTCATATCAATGCTATTGAAATCATGTGCGATTCATTCCATCCATAAACTGCTGTAAAGCAATTCCCATTTGCTTCCACTTGTCTCTTTCTACATTTTGCGTTAATCAGTTACAATTGATTGAGCTGCAAATACGATCTTGTTCTTGGAAATTTTACAACAAGTATTCATGTTTTTCACACTTTCAATTTCAATTTCAATATTAATTTTCTCAAGTATTTGGAAAACCGATGTTGAAGTCCATCTAACGGGAAGAGCGAATAACATTTTTATATACATTATTAGCACATCACGTGACAAGGATTTGGTCTGGCGCATATATGGCGACACTGTTGACAGATTCGTATGATTTTTTTTAGCAGTTGCACTGGTTTTAGTGACCACAGTTTAATCTAATCTTCAAACCAATCGATAGAAAACCATTCCATGTGTTGATTACATAATGCTTTTGAACGGCAAATATACTTTTGAAGACCAACAGTGATTTGAATTCTCCACTAAGCAAATCAACTATCATTGACGGGTATGCTGAATTTCAACATGGTCGTACAGACACACAGTTAATGCTAAAAACTTGTGGCCCGGCTTGGTACAGTTATGCCAAATTACTCCTATAGAGAAGTTTTCATCAGAAGATTTTAGAAATTATAACCTTTTCCCGAACAAAAGCTTATTTCTCATGAGAAGGCCTATATTATGTGGCCCACGTTCTTAATAATGAACTATTGAAAATTAGACCCCTGTGAAGGTAACACAGCAATAGTTATATGGGAAAAGGTTCAAAAAATTCCATACACGTTTCATGCATTTGTGAAGACATAGTACAAATGACAACGTCTTCATGTATGGTAACAATTTGCTCAGAATAAGATGTTAAATAGGAAGTGATGGATAGAGAATAGTCCGATCCAATCCATTTTCTAGTGCATTCGTTTTTGAGTTGAAACACTCATGTGTTACAAATTTCGTCAAAATATCTCATAATTTTTCAACCTGTAGAATGAACACAGAAATTATGGACGGACGGATGGACGAGTTGACATATGCAAGTTTGCATCAGAATCATTTTCGGAATTGTTGCTATTGGAAAAGCTGAGTCATTAGTCCTCCTTGGTGTGACATACATCCTCACAAACTGAATACACACTGCAGCAGAAGCAATATACGGCATAATTATAAGGTAAAAATAATCACAAATGGTGGTAGTGGTGGTGGTGGTGGAGTGAAATAAAATGTAAAAAAACAAGCGATTGAAAGAAAGAGCATAGTGGTGGACTTTACCGACTACGTTTGGCAAAGTAAAAGAATTGGCTAAAGGTAAATATAGGAAAGATATTAGTTAAGACCACCTTTTCAGAAAAAATCTCAAGATATATATAAATGCGACGACGAATAAACAATTGGTTTTTCCTCATTCCTCACGGCTGCCCAATATTATGATGTATCGAAATTGAAAATTTTTTTCAATGACTTTATAACGCGCAGCAACAAGTTTCAAAGACCGCATAAAGTATATTAATGCTTTGCCAATTTCAAATTGGCCAATCCTCCTAAGCATGTTCGTCCGCTCATCCGTCCATCTGTCCATTTGCCCAAGTGTGTAGTTTCTGTGGTAAACATTCTCTCGTTCGCAAAAATGAAGATTTCGCCTACAAATATGCAAAAGAATTTGAAAATGTCCCCAAGTTTTCAAAGACCAACGCCTACAGCGCCTATACGCCTGTGCGGCAAAAGCTGAGAGCACCGCGCTGTGTTCCACTGTCGGGGCAAAATTTCGTTTTTTACTTTATTGTAGTAAACTGTGAGAAATTTTACTTATTTGTCATTGGGATGAGATTTTATAATTAGCTACAAATTCTATTTAATAAGTAAAACAACCTTTGATAGTAAAGTCATCCTTTTTTTCAAAAGCTTGGTTAAAATTTATTGGAAGAAAAAATTGAAAAAATTGAAAAAAATTTTTGAAATTCTTAAGATAAGAAAATCATATAAGTCTTTAAGATAAAAGAAAATCTCCGTCGTGTCCCTCTTCCAAGATGTTGAGCAATTGCATGAAACACGCTAGACGCATGTTAAGCCAGGGAGCGCGCTTGCATCGACGCCTTATACCCGAACCCGTCGTGAAAAAGGAAATTTTCATCGTTCAAAATTCCGAAGATTTTGAGCAAAAGGTCAAACGAAGCGACAAAATGGTTATTGTCGATTTTTTCGCCAATTGGTGCAATCCGTGTAAGAAGTTAACACCGCGTTTAGAGTCAATTATTGGCGAAAAAGCGGGTACCGTCAAATTGGCCAAAGTCGATATCGATGAGAATATAGATTTAGCGTTAGATTATGACGTGGGGGCAATACCAGTACTTATGGCTATGAAAGGTGGAAAAGTCGTCAATCGTATGGTCGGCTTACAAGACACCGATAAGCTACGCGCATGGATTGATAAAACTGTTGCAGAAAACAAGTAATCCGACACCGAAATGGAAGTGAATTTAACATATGTCCGCTATAGACAAACAATCTATTTTGAAAAAGAAAAAAAAAAAAAAAGAAGCCAACTTTAGTTACTCAAATTTAATATGGACTCAAACAAAAGCTGTGTGAGATATTAATGATCATCATTTTGCACTATAAAAATTATTATATTGTTTATATGTATGAAAAATTTTAGTTTATTTCCAAGTACACCAAATATATATAAAATTAAAAAAAAAAAAAAGAAGAAGAAGAAGAGAAAAGGCAAACTATTCAAAAATTTGGGTCAACACACCACTAATGATATAATTCCCGCACACAAATCGTCGTTTATGACAGCCTTCGTTTGAAACAGTTTTCGAAAAGTTGTGGTCTGCAAGAGATGTCATATCTAATTAAAAAGCATAAATCTCTTTAATTATGCTTGGAAAACCGAAAAAAGACGGTATTATGAAAATACCTCTAAAAACTAACTTAAATTTTCGTCACAGTTACATCACCGCGACACGACTAGTAAGATTCTTATCAAAAATCAGAGCTACATATGCATATAAGACCTAAGGTGCGAGTGTATGTAAAAATATGAGGGCCGTACTTAAAAAAAAAAATAAAGAAGGTTTTTATTAAAAATTCTCCCTACTACGAGGCGCGTTAAAGAATATTGAAATTCGTGGACTTGTCCCCTTCGTAAACAATTCGTTACTTTTCCTGATGGCGGACCACAATCTCTTAGGTCGAGAGAATGGTCGCGCTTTGCTTTAGAAAAAGTGTTGATAAGAAAAACAATTACAAAAAAGAAGAAATACACGAAAGCAGTTTGCGAAGGCATTTCTAAGGGCCCATGTATCGAATATTAAACGCTAGCTCTTGGGCTTAATGTGTCTGTTTTACGTTCACCTCATGAGGCTGCAAGGTACTTAGCAACAAAAATTCGAAATGGCGGATACTCTATATAAGGGTATATAAATACTTCTATAGTAATGAAAGGTACTAAAGTGCTAGGAATATGGCACTTACGGGCGTGGGTCAATTCTTTTTTTTTTTTTGTTGAATGCAGCTTTTGCTAGAAACCAATTACGCGACCCTTTACTAAAAGTTGATGGGCAAAGTATTTGCAGTATTTGGCGTTATTGATGGCTTTTCGTGAGAAGGTAGATCGTTATTATGCTTAGATAGTGTACCTAATCCTTATTTAATCTGCTGCAAGTAATTGAAAACATTGCTTGCAAACTCAAGTTTCGCGTTTTCATTTTTGCTTTTTTGGTGATTGAGGATTAAGTAGAATGGAGAACTGGCAGTCAGGTGAACATCGTTAAACGGATTTACTCTTTTGCGATAGTCAAGAGATCTCTCTGCTGCCAGCGGAATAAACAAATTCCGTAGAGAAGGTTTGAAAAGTGCTGTTGCTAGTCTCTTAGTTAGGATCAAAATAATTCACTTTTCATTTAAAGACCACTCCAATGGACTACTCGCCACTTTTAAACACTTTTAAGACGAAAGCTAACCAACATAGCTATAACTGACCGTTTGTTCAAACAAATGTGAACGCGAGCAAGTGAACGAACAAGTGAGTAAGAAAGAAAAAACAAACAATCAAGTGACCACACCAAGCAACCAGTTACACTTGAGAGATTTTGAAGCCGTTTAAATGTGAATAGTGAATGATTAAAATACATAAATTAGCATAAAACAACCATAAAGAATGCCGTTGACGGTTGCAAAGGAGTAGTTGTACTCTTTTTCTTTGTTTTTAGATCTACGCTGTTCGCTATATTTACAAGCAAACAGTAACAATTTCATAAGAAAGCATAAAAACGCCAGAAAGTGAAAAAATAAAAAAAAAAAATTGTCATCATGAATGAAAAATGAATGAAGAATTGAAAGCAAAAAAAACAAAAAAAAAATAAATAAATAAAAATAACATATAAATAAATAAATAAAATAAATGAAAAAAAAGGCATAGCTAAGTGTGTATATGTGTTTCAAACATTTTCTTTAAGCTATTATTAAAGTAAATGTCGTCATTATTATTAATAGGAAAGTTTAGAGAAACTTGGAAAGCGCGATACAAATTTAGGGTTAGTTGTGAATTAAAAAAAATAATAGAAGATTTTATGAGAAAAAAAATAAAAATAAAAATAAATAAATAAATAAATAAATTGTAGTTAATTTAAACTGAATCTTTGGTATAATGACTTTCTGGAATACAAAACCTATCCACGACACTCTTTAGACGCTCATGCTTTCATGCAGAAATTTCATTCCATTCAACTTTTCCCCTCTATTTAAAATTTGAAAAAGAACTTATTTCACAACTTATTTTCTATTGACGTACGACTGACTGTCAGATATTTAGGAGTAAATGCTAATGGTAATCAGGCTAGCAGCCATAAGCGGGTTGACTTGACTTGACTTGACCTGATCAGGAAGACGTTTTTCTATTTACGTTAACGCTTGCTCATTGACCAAACGTAACGCTTAACGTTTACATTTTTCATACATCACACTTAACACGCACATACATATGTAGGCAGTGTTAGTTCTTTAAATCAATCAAGCAAAAGATTCATTGTTTCACGCGCCGTTTTGCAGGCGGCACTATCTTGCTTAAAACAAAACTCATCCACATTCAAAGCGCGAATTTCATGTAAAAATCGAATCGGCTGCATTTTCGGAAAAGCATGGCCCAAATACAGCGCCACTCCGAATACAGCACCATACTGTTAGGGATATATATGTATACCTTAATGAAGAATACATACATTTTATAATAAACGATATATGCGAAGGCATTTGTAACGATCTTTGTGTTCACAAGGTTTGGGTGCACGTTGCACCCAAAAAGCGAAAATTAAAAAAAAAAGATAGTCACGAACAAGTCTAACGCATTCTCATCAACGAAAAAAGCTCGATCTTCCACAAAAGTAGAAAAGTGTACTAATGGATGGCTTACCAATACCAGGCATGGAATGTGAGTTTTGTGTTTTAACCGCTGAACGCGTTTGCCACTAGACCATGCAACGAACTCCTGTTCCGCCAACAAAATCCCTTTTTTAAGGTTTGCAGAGTTCATGAAATGAAGAAAACATTCACTCTCTAATTTGTGAAGATTACTAATACGATACGTAGTTGTAACGCGATGTGCTAAAAACCTCTGCACTTCACGATAAGTGTTTTGTTTTTTTTTTTTCGTTTTTAAGAACTCTCAAGCTATGCCGACAAATTCTATCTAATTTAAACATAACCGACAATGCGCGCTTCCCCTAATGTTGACCGCGTTTTATGCGCGCTTTAATTTTACATTTTATGCAGCATTATTTATAAATAGCAAGAGACAGTTCCGAGGCGTTAGAAAGATCAACAACATATAAAGCGTCCTTTAATTTTTTAAAAACTTTACTTCTGATTTATTTGACATACACGTACGCTTAAGGTTTTGAACGTCTACTCGTCCCTTGCATGCATTAGGCTCAATAAAATCCATGGACCTAAGTATGGCAATCCCATCTTTCAATTTCCTTTAGACTTTTTCAGTCGGCTCAACAAGCCGTATATTGTTCATTTGTTGGCTCGCAGAAGAAGAAGAAGACGAAGGTCATTTATTCCCTTTATGGTTGGCGCGCGAAGCAACATTGGTTGACAAATTTTTTAACTTCTTCTTTAAAATCGTGTTTTCTGTTTCGATAGGAGAAACTTTCTTATTTTCACTAACTAACTCAGACGGCAACCTCATTAGTTTTCTGGCGAATTTGTGGACCATAAAAACTAAGTTAAGGTATATCAGAACACATTCACAAAATTACATTCTCGTAGGAGGCCTGGAACCTGTTCTGGAGAACCAGTCAGTATGAAGAAACCTTCAGCATAGGTTTTAACCAGCAACCAGTCAAACCGTTCCTTATACAACAGCATTATTTATGTTTCGTTAACCGCAATATCGAAAAGTATCCAATGAGCGAACTCCCTCTTATTTTTGTATTATCTTCTCAGCTCTCTTTAATATAGCATCTCCCCCGGTTGGAAGATTTTATACCGTTTGACTGTAACAAGAAGTTGCTCTACATTTAAATCATTGACTGTCTGCTACAAAATACGTCACCCAGAGGTTAGAGGATCGACTTGGAGTTACTTTGTTCTATGCATTTTTCAACGTAACTTCCCTTATCTTCTATGCAAGATATGAATTAGGTGCAAAAGGGATCACTGCTTTTTGCTTGAGTTTCTCCACAAAAAACCCCTTTTTGCGTATATTGAAATCATAGGAATGAAAGTATCTTTCGAACAAATCATTATTGATCTATTGAAACCCGTTTTTATGGAACGTAGTTAATATCTGCTAACAACAGCAGGGAGATTAGGAAGTTTTGCTGCCACCATAGCCTGACCGAGACTCGCTAAATGGGGCAAAATTTCTTTATATTGAAGGCTCTTATAACGAAGGCGAAGGAGCCATTTTTATTCTTCTTTCTTTTTCTACGTCACCGTTCCAGATCCAAGGTACGCAAACTTGGACACTTTTTCTATATTTTGGTCATGAATTGAAAGAGTGGCATTTGCATTTGGACTTTTCGCTCGACTTACGATCATAAATTCGGTTTAACCCAAAAGCAATTGCTTTGATTATTTATGGCTTGAACTACCGTCTGCAGATCATGCGTATTGTCTGCTACGATAGTTGCATCGTCCGCATATCAAATTGCCCATTGACCTTAATGCTTGCTTCGGGAGCTTGAATAGCTGCTTGAAAAATTGCCTGCAAGCAGAGGCTAAAAAAAAGGAAGAGAGAAAATGCATCCGTGGCGAACCTCTTTGCTTAAGGAAATACAATTTGTTCTGACATCATTACCACCGACTTTTCCTATTTGTCTCCAATCCAAAATTTTGCTGCAACGTACACTTTTTTCCGTCAATACTAAAATTTTTGATGACGTGCTTTGTCAAGCACGATTTCATAATTTATGAAAGAAAAGTGAAAAGAAGAAAAACGTGTTCATACCAATCTACACAGTTGTGGACTAGGACCTAAGTGTAGAATCAAGGTGCTCTGGTGCTCATGCCTTTCCGGAAACCAAGCTAAGTACGACCATGTGATGATTCCCATTTACTGTAGGGTCTTTGTTGAATTATGTTTAGGAATATTTTTAGAACAGACTTTATTCTCTGGACAGACTGGATACTCGATCCAATTTATTTTTAATGGCATTATTTGTCTTCGGGCCAAATTAATGTCATTGCATAAAATTTCGCCAAAATATCTCAAAAACTACGACCAATAAATTGAGCACAAACATACAAGAATAGATAGGCAAAGAGGTAGACAAACTTAAATCGATTTAGTAAAAAATAATCCTAAATCGATCGGTATCATCAAATATGCGTCCGCTATAAGCTCTTCTAAGTGTTACATACATATACGCAGTCCTAGTAGCTTGGGGTGCAAAAAGCGACCCCCATTGAAAGCAGACGATCAACAAAATATCTATCTGTGAATCTCTACCGAATGAAACAAAATAGAATTTTAAAGCCGCCACTAATGAGTGATGAGAAGTGAACAATTTACGACATACTCCTGGTGATTATTAATGAAATGTGAACATCAATGTTGTTATTCACACAGTCTTCATAGTTCTTCTTTGCTTGCCTTTAGCCTTTTCACAACTTCATGAGTACATCATAATACCGCCTCGATGAATTCTACTGAAGGACAGAGTTTAATTAAATGATCTCCATTTTAATTATAATTGAATTTCAAATTTTATTATCCATCTATTTTTCCTTTAGTCCAATTCAAAATGTATGAAATCAACAACAACGGATACGATCAACAAATAAAATTTTGATTAATGAAATTAGTAATAAAAAAAAAAAAAAAAAATACAGAAAAAGAGATCACATTATAGGTACGAAGAAGCACACACACTAAGGCATACTCACGATTCTCACCGTAGGTGACTGCTTCAATAATAATAACAATAATAATGATACGGCTACAGAGAACAAAGTCATTGTCAAAAGTTAATGACAGTCATTACAGAATGCAATGGTTTATCCAAAGGAATTGGAACAAAAGATCATATAAAAGACATATAAGAAAAAAAAAAAAAAAATAAAAAAACAGTGACAGTTCATCAAAAGTAATCTTTAAAGTAAATTATGATCATAATGAACAAGGAATGTCCTGGCAGAAAATTATAGGGTAACGATGAACACGACAAAGGCCCATAGAGAAGGGACAGAAAAATGTACAAAAAAAAAAATACAAAAATAAAAAAATAAATAAAATAAGATTTGAAGATGTATACGAAAAGCCCTATCATTAGCGTCACCAATACACGTATGCATAACATATAGTCGAATACGGTGCATTTCGATATGCACCTCGGTTGTGTACTTTTGTCATTTTAGGTCTTAAGTGTTACAAAAATTGTGTCATTTATATGAGCCACCAGTGCAACATGTGCATTTTTGTTAGATTTTCAAAAATTATTTCCTATTGTGCGTGTTGTGTAGGCCCTTAATAATGCTCTGACTTTGAGATTAAGCCGATTTTTTCAAATCAATGAACAGGCATTAAACAGACATCCGACATGGGTAGTAACACTATAAATACGGCTTGCAACGATTCCGTTGACACCTATATTAATATACTATCTAGCAATGGTCTCTTATTTGAGAGACGTAAACTTGTAGTTAACATTAGGTATGAGTCAGTCATCAGGCTTCGCTTTACATATGCTTGAAATATGTAAGTAACTCTATGTTAAGAAAGTACAAGGAATCTTCAAATGAAGATCATATTTTTTCATCAGTCGGGTAATTGGGCCCTTTCAAGGTTCGACCATTCATCAAAGCAATTTGTGTACATATCTGCCGGGATCATGTCGGGTTTAATGGGAACCGAGTTGAATAAGCGCTAACTTGAACTTTAAGAGATGGGAAAGTGGAAAATTTATCCTGCAAGATTGTGGCCAGAAATCTTCTCGTGGTAGTCTCGATCTTTATGCAGAAAATTTAGTCCCTTCGAAATGAGGCAAACTGCGAGGCCTTTTGTATACGCACGTGGAACGGCCTTATAATATATGCTAACAAGCCGATTGATTTTCTTATCAATGTTTTACTCATAAGGTAATGTTAATGGTCCATCCATAGCTGAAAAGCAAATCCCGAACTCAAGTGGCTTGAGTTCGTCTCCCTTGTAAGTAAGAACTGAGAGTATGTTTGAATATTTTCAACATCCCTTCGAGACACAAAATTTTAGTATAAGAGTCCTTTGCTTCGGTTGTTTACGTATACACAGTAACATCGTTCGGCCACACCATTGTACCTCACCGTAAACCGTCAGCGATTTCAGTAATCAACTGCATTATGTTAGTCTACAGTGCAACCATAAATTACGAATACGGAGACTCTTCGTTGCTAAAGTGGATGCGATCTGTATGCGATGTGTTATTGCGAAAGATTTCGGAAGTAAGCTGTCTTCTTGAAGCCTGGCGTCATGAACCCTGACTTTATTTTTCATACGTAAATTATGGAATATCGTGTACGCGTACTTGTGTGCATGTATATATAGGTGTATCATCCTAATACAAAAATCGCAATTGGTTTATTATTCTCTGTAACACGTTGACGCCTATTGGTATCATTCCTGTACAACATGCGTCCCTTTGTTTTCCAAGTTCCCCTCAAAGCGTCACAGTATTTAACTCGTAATTACAATTATTTTCTTTAAGAAGCAGTATGTTACTTATTAAGTTTGCTTTTCTGTCGGACTTTTTAATCGGACTGCGACTCATTGCACTGATCCGGGGTATTTATATCCAAATTCATTAACTGTGTCGGTTTTTTCTTAAAATTACATATAATGGAAAGGAAGAGGGAAGGAAGGGTATAGATGGTATAAGGAAAACATAAAAGAGTTTATTGAAAGTTAAGCTTGGCCATCACTCAAAGGTTCCTGTAAATATCGCATGATAATTCGTTGGTGGAATTATTTACGAGCTGCCTAATGATCAAACTGTAGGTGGAGTCGATTTAGGTTATAGTTTGCATGAGATCAGTTGTGGTTGGACAATTAAAGCGAAAAGCATCTTAGAATTTTACGAAGTTACGACCCACACTTTAGCTTAAGGCATTGTGCACGTACATGTCGTATACAGCGTCGTATACACAGAGTTGAAGTCCGCAATTCGTTTTTCGGTTTTCAAAAAGAAAGGAAGCGAAATACAATAAAATTATAATTCTTTCCCTTCACTGTGTTCACACTGCTGCAGCTCGAGTGAGAAGTTCTGCTGTACACAGCGTACTCCCCAGACAAAGTGCCATCTAATTAACACTTGTTCAATTCGATTCAGTATGGCTTAGCTGACACGTGGTTTCGCGCTGCCGAAGAAATGCGAAAATGGGTCGATGATTGAATCGCTCCCAAACGAGCAATGTACTATCGTTCTTTCGACACGATGTCCGAAAACTGTACAATCTCAATCTATATCTGTCGCTAAAGGTTGAACACAGCATTGTGCATTCCCTCGCCGCATCAAATGCAACTGTATGTGTGCCCAAGGTATGAGTTAGATAGGCTGCACAATACTGTTAACCGTATAACACGTTCAGTTTATATCGTCAAACTTAGAGGCGACATCTCCTCGTTCGTTCATGCGTTCTTAAAATTCTCCATTCGCGGTTATGTAAAATTCAGTTTGCAAATCATCCAAACTTGATCACCCAGCCTTTTAAGTGAACCACTGCAGCTCGCTCGATCGAATAAAAACCATTTCATATTAATACCACATCTGCTTAACTGTTCGTGTTGCTAGATATTGGAATGCCCTACCACTGAATCTGAAATCCGTCGATGATTCCTTCAATACGTCCAGAAGAAAATTGACTACACTCCTATTAATGATGACGGAGCTTATGGAGCAAAATGATGATTACCTTAGCTGAGTGAATGAAACCTATTTCCCAAATGGGAAATTTCATAGTGGACCAGATGTGTCGAACCACAAATCAATGGCAAAATTGTATGAATTGAAGTTCACATACGATGTTCGATCGTATTCCGCGGTTCCGTATACAGTGGTTGCGGGCGACTATTGTCTGTTTGCGAATTTCAAAAAGATACTCAAGGGAATAAAGTTTAGATCGGATAATGGGAATGACACAGAAGCTTTTCAAGATCTTATATAAATCGTTCTATAGAAAAGCAACACAATACTAGAGATACAATGGACTGATTACATCAATCTTCTTAAAGGAGACTTTGTTTATAAATAAAGTGGAACTTGTGGAAAAACAACATTTTTTTTTTTTTTACTTACTAATGTTGCCAATGCCTCTGTCGCTCTGATGCGACCAGTTAGGCGCAATTCACACCGTCTTGTGATTCCAGCATATATGCGAAGATAAAAAAAAAACAGATTTTGTATAATATTTTCACTGCTGTTGTCTGAAAACTCTTGTTACACCCAGTATCTGCTTGGGGTCTGTATTCATGTTGATGTTCTACTACCATCATTGTCTTATACGTATATATGTATGTGCGTGTATGCGTATCTAAAGGTTAATCGTTCAGAATTTTGTCATTATAAACACATTGACTTTCGGTCATTTCGTCAAATCTGTTGTTTTCCTCTGTCACCATTCACACTGATTTCGAAATCTTCAATCTTAGTGTTCTTGATGTTCAAGTGTTTAGTAATATATTTTATTATGTTGGATGTAGTGAGAGTGTGTGTGTGTGTGTATTTTTCATTCCCTTAACCTGTGACAACAAGTGTTTTTTTCTAACCAATTTTCTTTAATTGTTTTCTTGCTTTCAAGTATCATTTTTTTTTTTTTGTCATATACCGATTTCGTCATGGTCGTCCTTTCCTTTTTTTTTTTTTTTCTTCTTTTTGTATTTGACTTTCAAAGGATTTTTTTTGGATTCGTTTTGTCTTGCTTAAGCTGTTATTGTTGTTTTATCCCTCTGTGTTTGCTTGTATCTGTGGTTTTGTTATGTTTTATTTTTTCTTCTACACTTCTATTGAACTCTTATTTTTATAGGTATTGTTTTGATTGCTCCCTCAAGTGTATTTTAGATCCTTTATAGTCAAGTGCGGTGAGCGGTGCTTCTGTCGTCTTGTTCTTGTCCTACGACATTCTAATCTTTTCTTTTTTTCTTCTTTAGTTTGCTTGAAAAAGAATAACAACAATTAACACACGTTGCTCGTATAAATTAAGTGCTAAATTTTACAGATATTTTTATTTTTTCATTCCAAATAAGCGCAACACTTCATTTCAGTAATTTAATGGTGAAAGTTTAAAACCAGTCAACTCAGCTATGTGTTTGGAAAATCAACTTTGAAAATTTCACCTCAATCCTGCTTGGCTTTCCACTCGAGTTCAGAAGGTCGGAATATTACAGCCCGAGGCATACTCTAATCAAAAAGAGAAGGAAGAAAATGACAAAGACATGTTTTGTTTTAGCTGCAAACGTGACATGCAATTGACGGGTAGGCGTCCTATTGCATAATCGCAATATGACATTTTTGGCTATAGTCCGCAACACCCAACGTACACATACTCGTAGTCTACCCGAATGACGCATATTGCAATGATACGATTCGTATGCAATAAACCTTAACATACCGAGCAGATAGTTAATCGTTTTCTTATAGCGGTTCAAATTATTATTTAATTGGTCTTTGCGCATAAACAGATGAAAAACGGACAAGTAAGAAAATTATATGCGGTCGTAACCGAATTTTTATACCCATCACCGTGGTCCTTAAAAAAGGTGAAAAGAAATAAAAGAACTGAATTTTCATGCTCTATACTATTAGATGGGCGAGGCTGACTTTATCTATTTCCTGAATAAAAATGAAGAAATTTATATGTTGTATGTGTTGCACTTTACGAGTAACAACAAAACACACGGAAATCAAAAAAGGATCACCATTATTGTTGCGTAGGCGTGTTCTTTGAAAAGTTTGGATCCTTTGCAAATTGTCTTGCAAGACATCTTCATTTTTGCGAACGGGACAATGTTAACCGCAGTTACTATGCAGTTGCGTAGATGGACAGACCGTACAGACAGACATGCTTAGATGCATTCCGCATTTGAGACTGGTCAAGAAGTTCTATACTTAATAGAATTTTTGAAGCTTACCTCTGTGCGTTATAAAGACTTTGAAAAAAAAAATTGAATTATGACACACTATAAAATTGAATGGGCGTTGCCTGTTGAAATACTTTATGCAGGTGCTGCAGATACTTTCAAATTGTTGTGGATTTGTCTGCTGTACTAGTTTGCGAGTAATGAGCAAAACAACAATTTTTTATTCCTTTTGAAAAAGAGAGGTGTTTTCAGTTTACGGGGTACTCTAGACGTGTCCTCCCACCGATTCGGCCCACTTTCAAGCCAATGCACGTGCAAGCACTTTCAATGTTTCTGCCAAATTTTGCGTGGATAGCTTCATTTGCACGGTCATGACAATGTGTGCAACAGACATTACACAGACGGACATGCTTAATTCGATGGAGAATTTGATGGTGATCAAGAGTATATATAGTTGGTGGGGTCTCTGAAGCTTTTTTTCGGGGTGTTGCAAATCTTTTAACGAAATGAATATACCTCTCATCCTTCGGCGATGGGACGGCGAAAATGACGTTAAGGTGACCATATAGAAAGAAACGCAGCTAAGTCCATTCTACTCTTGATATTGATAAAAAGTGATTATATGCCTGCATGACAAGAGTATTATACTCCATGTGGTTGATAAAAATGTAAAGTAGGCGAACTTTACTAGACCTAACTTGAATTTTGCATGCTCACCGCCACCACCATTGACATTTCAAACAAATGCAGATTGAATAGCAAGAGCTTGTTGTTGTTTTATTTTCTCAAACTCGTCTTTTTGTTGCAAACATTACAGCTTCACTTGTCCAAAGTTACGTCGGCCAATTACAAACCAATTACTTATATTTTTTACAATTCGTTCGAGCTGGAATATCGCTATCTATTAGTGAATGCCTCTCTTTTACTCTTTGCGAGTTGTAGCTCGTGTGGCAACGTTGCAATTGTTGGCGTACATTACAAGAATTTTATTTCTAACACACAATCATCATCAAAGAGTTTAACTGTTAGGGCAACTCAATATATCGTAACTGCACTCGTTTTCACTTCCAATCTTTAGAATGATTTACGCGAACTAGTAGAACATTTGTATGAACACTGCGTGGTGTATCAACGTGATATTACCAACTCGATCCATAATGAAATGAGCATTTATTTATATTGATATTTTCACGGACGCAGCTATGTCGGAACGAATGGAGAATGGAGAATTTTTCTGAAGACATTTTGCGTGGAACTTTTTGCTGGAATTTCAAGGTAACTTAAAGGCAGAGACTGCTATGAGTTTGGCAGAATTTTACTTTTATACCCATCACCCAAGGATCAGGGGTATATTCATTTTATCGAAAGGTTTGCAATACTCAGAAGGAAGCTTAAAAGATCCCATAAAGTATATATATATTTTTGATCAGCATCAAATATTGAATCGATATAATCATGTCCGCCTGTCCGTCTGTATAATGTCTGTTGCAAACATTCTCCTGGCCGCAAAAAAGTTAAATGCATATTCTATTGGCGGTGCTGTAGTACCTACAGAAAAATAACAAACATTGACCACTCCTACCTAATATAATAGCATATCAAAATTTAAGTTTTTTCTTTCAATACCTATACAACGTGCAGCATTCACCTTCAAAGCCCCCGTAGACTGGCTAAACTTGCGGAATGTATCTAAGCATGATCATCTGCTCATCTGTCTGTCTGTCCGTCTGTGCAACTTTGTAGTACCTGTGGTAAACATTCGCTCATTCGCAAAACTGAAGATATCACCTACAAATACCCAAAAGAATTTGACCCAATGACCCAAACCTGCGAACACTTTTGCTTTCCGCGGTTTTTGGCCTGTTGCTCATAAAGTACTGCACATACACCATTCTCCATTTTTACTTTAAAAAGAGAAAAACTCAGCCTCGCCCAGCCAATATTATAAAGTGTAGATCTTTATTCCTTATTTAGTCCTTTTTAGGATAATTTTATTCGAAGCGTTTCGAAAATGACTTTTTAAAAAATTAACATTTAGAAAACTCGCAGAGAAATTATTTTATTTTTTATGAAATTAAAATAAATCAACAATCAGAGCCGACAGGTGTTGCTGTCGTGATGATAGATGTGTAAAGAAGTCAATATTATTACACTTTAGCATTCGTTCACATTCATTCGCATGCATAAGCAGACCGACAGAGTAACTTTCATGCGTTAAAAAATTACATTAATTCCTCTGTTTCGATTGGTTGAACACATGGTTAATAAGTCTTCCATTGTGTTTGAATTATGCGAAAATAATACTAATAACGCATTAAAATATGTAAAACACACGTACTAACACGGGAGATAGAGTTGTGTGAAGTTTATAGGGTCATCCATTTTGTGGTTTCGAAACTAAACCGAAATAAAGCAAACTTCAGATTAAGATTTCAACCAAATTTTTTTTCTTTCTTTTTTTGTCGATATATAAATTGCTCGCATATGACCATTATCTGTGGAATACAATGCATGCATAGTTCGTTGTACAGTTGGCGTTGTACGATCCTGCCCATCTGATGAGCATCCTGACGAGCATTTACGCGTACGAAAATAAATTTTGGATGTGCTTCGTGGGCTGAAAAGGGGTCATTACAATTACTTTCAATGTAGAACGCTACAGAAACTG
Organism: Glossina morsitans morsitans; assembly: GCA_001077435.1. Taxonomy (NCBI): domain Eukaryota; kingdom Metazoa; phylum Arthropoda; class Insecta; order Diptera; family Glossinidae; genus Glossina; species Glossina morsitans. Next base: position 46,719 of record CCAG010009440.1, read on the forward strand.
AATTACTAATATATGTTGGGGCACAAAGTGAACGGGACGATGTGTGAATTCAAAAATATTTTACACCATATTATGCACTTCTTGAAAAAGTCAATGTATTGGAAGAAAAGTTCAACGATCGTTTACTCGTTTTAAAAACGCCCATGTGGGCTTGCCACAAACTCGACTTAACTTGGGAGTTTTATTGGAGCATGCGCCTGCTCTAATGAACCGTGAAAATCTCAACGATTTTGTTCATCAAGTTTATTGTGTGTGTGTGTGTGTGTGTGTATGTGTGTGTTATTGGTGAAATAAGAGCAGATTTATGTGCGAAAGTGGTAAAAATTGATGTTTTGAGGTTAAAGTTTTTGTAGAGTCCCGTCAGAAGGTGGTCAGTTACATGAAATCATTTTTAAATAAAAATCACATAAACCAATATCTGAAAGAAAGGAAAGAAAATTAAAAAGCAAAAAGCACTTATTTGATGACCGTATATACTTATATATACATATCTATGTATATCTATGTATATGGGGGGTTGTTGAACGCGTACGGTGATCGTAATGGCATACAAAGTTAAAAGAAATTGCAGCAAACAAAATTTTAAGTGCAATAGAGGCAATTAAAAGCACGCAATATTTATGATTTAAATCACAAGTCGTTTACTGCCATTTAAAGGTTTTCCTCTTTAACTTCTTCCCCTTTCCATCATTTCATTTATTTATATATTCTTGCTAAGAAATGACACCTTAAAGTAGTAGTAAAGACTAGAACTATATAAGAATGTATGTATTAAGGGGACATGGCATTAAAAGTTCTTAAAAGCCGACATTTCCCACAACCATACTCTAAATCATTGTAATGACGATCGATTCACTCGGTTGTGCGATGGTCGGTTCATGTGTTCATGCATCAACAGTAGGCAATCGCAATAGCAATAGCAATAGCATCAGGTATATATATATATATATATATATATATATATGAGATACAATAAATGGATTGTTGTGTGTTGTTATACGGTTGGCTGCGTGTTTTAAAAATAATAAAAATGAAAACAAAAGCAAAAACAAAAACAAAAACAAAAACGATATAATAAAAGTGAAATATTGTTTAATATCAATGCGCTTAATTTTTTATAATATTAATGTTGTTTGCGTTGTTCGAGTGTATTCCGTTTTTGGTATGTATACAAGGCGTGCGTAATTGTATGGTTGATAGGATTTTGTATGTGATTTCTAATTTTAAAATGGGGTTTGAATCAGATATTTTGTTCGAATGCATTCGTTACAGCTCAAAATAGACGTGTGATAAATGAGCAATAAACACCCCGTTTAAAATTAAAAGAAAGAAAACGAAAAACATACGCTACCAAGAACGTCTTTCATGCTCGCATATCATTCATATGTTGTTTAACTAAACCACTCAAGGATTTTTTTATGATTTCTTTCTCCTCTTTTTTTTTTTTTTTTTATTACCATTTATTTTCTCATTATATTCTGGAAACAGATGACATTGTTTAGCCTGCCTCATAAACTGTCTCCGTTTTGTGGACTTTTCTTAGTATTTTTTCGGTATGGTTTTGAGTTTGAGTTTCTTACACAACAATTACAATTTTTTCATTTTTGTTTAATATGACACGATCATGCTAATATATAGCGGCATTAACCTTTATAACCGGTTCGTTCTCTTTTCGTTGTCATTGATCCTCTGTAAACAAATTTTCATTCATCACGCGATATTTACTATACTGTACTATAAAATCGCGCGCGTTTGTTGACTTAGGTCTCTTTTCGGTTTATATTGAGGAAATTTTTATTGTCTTTTTGCATAACATTTATTACAGTTGACGAACGTTACGAAATGTTTCTGTTTCAATGGTTGAAGGTCTCCAACTTTGACGATTGCGTTAACGATGCTTGATTAACCTTGAGAGAAGGATAATATTATACAAATGCAAAACGCATTCCTACGCCTGTATGCATGCGCGCGCGTATATACATCACTTGCGAAACTCTCTTCAACGTTATTAATATTAAAACTTTCAACCGTAATTCTCTCTCTCTCTCTCTCTCTCTCTCTCTCTCCCTGCCTTTACTGCCTGCCACTATAGTAAAGCGGTCGAGCTATGGCGTTATCAATGTGGTAACTGCTACAACTCCTGCTAGAAAGAACAAAATTTAGACTTTTCTTTCGAAATGTACGCTACAATCGCTCTACCAGGCAATAGTACTGCCATGGCCGTAGTGAACGCTAATACTACCAACTGTTAGCATTTCTACTTTTTTTTGTTTTTTTTTTTGTAAAGGACTGTTTCGTACATTATTCTCAGAGGTCAGAGGTCATCAGTTATTAAACGCATACAGAAATGCTTTCATTTTTCCAAATTTTAATATACGTCTATGGATAGAATTTTGAAGGATTAAATTTTCTTGATTTCGATCCTGAAGGAGTTAATCGGCAAACTGCTTTTTGTAGCCCTGATTGATTCAAGTCATCATTTAATTGTATTTGAAAATTGATGATTTTATCTTTCATTCACTGATTCCGGTCTAATTATGTTAAGATATTATCTGATTGTTTACTGACTGTGAGAAGCATAGCAAAAATCGAATTCTCTTCAATATAAAACAGATCGGAATTATATCAAAGCTGTCATACACATACATATCATATATACTATAAACTAGAAAAACATCCTCACATTATTACTTCTATTTATTTATTTAGTTAATTTATTTATTTAATTAATTTCATTGGTTACATTTGGATATACAACTAACGTAAGGATATCTATAAAGAAGAAAACTTATTCTATGCTTATATTAATTGAAACCAAGATTATTTTATGCTTTTGCTAATTATCTTATATATAGAAATAAGAGAATATGCTATAAAAGAAATGTAAAGAAAAGAAGAGAGCTATGCTCTCTACTATAATGATAATAAAAATAAGAAGTAACGTACATAAATATAGGTAGAAGTACGTAGAAGAAGGACGATAATAAAAAAATATAATCTTCACCAAAAAGTACACCCTGACCATCCACTTTTTTTTTTTTTTTTTAAACAAGCGTGCTTTAACTATATTTTTCGATTCTTATATAAAATATATTCAAGTTATGTGAAAAAAAAACTTAAATAATTGACTTCGCACTGATTAAGTTTAATTAATTGAAATTGGCGCGATACGCGACGAGTCACGTGAATTTGTCGATTTGATTTAACAAGGCTAAGGTGTCAGTACGCCCTTCCTAGCAAGGCTAAGTCAATTGGCTTGAGCCTACGATCATTAGGCGTGCGCAAGACCTCAACCCAGAGTACGTGGCGCAAATAACAAGAACTGCATCAATAAAGCGCCGATAATTTAAGGGCCAACTGCCTACCTTTAGGAAGCGTGTAATATATGATTAGAAAATGCAATTTCTTCCACGACGCAGTCACTTACATTGAATTATAGCAACTTGCAACCACAGCTGCCAACTGGCATTCGGTCCGACTTGTTATGACTTATGTACGCCAAAATTGAAGAGTCTTACAAAAACCCGCAAGACTATCATTTCATCATTAATGACGGACGCTTCTGAGATCAATTCGCATTTCGCTTTACAAATTGATGCGTAAGTTGATAGGAAATGCATCAAATTTCGCCTTGCCTCTTAGCTACCACTCAACTCTTTTTAAAGCAAATTTAAAGCCACTGCTTTACTCAGAACTAGTCCCACATCTCACGTTAGGTTCACCGATACTAAATTGCTTTGCTGTGCTTTGTAGAATCACTAATCCGATCTTTTAGTTTCCTCTCCGGAACTCAATGCTATTTGTAGCCCCCTACAGAGAAGTGCGATATCCGTAAATGTTCACGGACGAACAAGAAGAGCTGAACCGAAAAAAAAACTATTCCAAGTAAATCACGTTCAAACCCATTTTTACAACTCTTTAACTTTTGCGGACCGCTGATCTGCTACAGCGCTAATCGAAACGAAGAAGTTTTAGAAAATAAGCCCGAAATCAGAGGAAGTTCCCCAGTCCAAGCTGGGGATCAATTCAATCCGAACTTTCGTCGTTTTCAAGAGGAAAAAATGTTATAAGAAATTTAGCAAATAATTTACTAATTGTTTCATAGTTTCCTGCGTTCACTCATCCCACGTCAACATAACGAGGTTCGTAGTCTCAAGCTTTTTTGCATTGCACCCTAACTTGGGGATAGAAAGCGGATGGATTGTAAAAATCCTAAGTGTAAAAATTCAAAGATAAGCCTAGACGTACCGTTCACATCAGCCGCGAGACCGAATCACTTTGACAAGAAGATAAAAAGCCTATGTTTGGTGGGACCCGAAAAGTGTAGCTTGTTAGCTAATTGCTAAAGTCTGGTTATACGGTTACCAACAACATTTAATCGTTGAGAACCGTACGCTTTTCAAGAAATTAGCGAAATATTTAAAAAAGCAACACAAGCTCTTTTTTTTACATGAAATACTTCCTTCCGTCCATTCAGCAAACACGACCTTGCAACTTATTCACTAAACCCGAATATTTTTCGATTACCACTTGTTTGCATCGATGCGACAGGCACTGGCTGGACAGCACTTCTCTTCTTACGAAAACGTATACAAATGGGTCGATGACTGGCTTGAGTAACCATGTTTTC